>JANUWF010000798.1:0-10893 GCA_026120185.1 Voacanga thouarsii | reverse complement strand
CTTTTTCCCCATAGTCAAAGGTGGTTTTGGGCGGGGTATTACCCTAATTTCGGCCCTTGCATGCCTTAGGGAGGAGTAGGAGTGCTATCCTATAGAAGACATGAAAGGAATGTCCTAATTCTACTCTTGTGCGCTGCAAAAATTTCTAAGGGATTCATACCCTTTTTATTCTCTATCTTACCTTAATTCTTAATCAATTAAGTTGCTCCATTATCTAAACCATTTTTATTTCCAGAAAATTCCAGCAAGGTTCTGTGAATGTGAAGCTTCGAAAATGCCTCTTGGAGGATGGAATTTTACCTAAAAATGTGGAAGATTTATAGAAGGTTCCCAAGGAAATCAAACACAATAGTTGAACCTTCAAACTCCAACCTATAGGTATTCATCTTCTTCATGTAGAAATCTAGAAAATTTTCCAGTTTCTTGATCAGTTCAATTGTCAAAATCTTCAGCCATCTTTTCCTCTCAAATACTGCCAGAAAAAAAACCAATTCGCTCAGCTTGAAGACTGAAAACTTTAGCCAAAACTGGACTGCACAAAAGTTGTGCAAACCATAAAAATTCCTAGATAGTTTTTGCAGTATAGTAGTCCGAAAAACCAAGCTGTTCCTCTAGCATTCAAACCAGCAATTTAAACCTGTCTTCTCTCCATAAACAAGGCTATAAACCAGCCTTAATGGACCCTCCAATAGCCCTTCAAACCTTCTGCAAGTTGGCTGAAGCATTGTAGAAAAATCTACATAGAAAATTCCAGTAAGCCATGGAAAAACCAACCAGAAATTCCAGCATTGTTTCTTCTTCACCCTTGTCTGAAACTTACTTCATTTTTTTGTAAAACCTAACTTAGTCAGCCATGATATGAGCTTCATCATCTCTTCCATTGGTCTGCTCGAATGAATCTCCATGGCTGCTCCTAAAATCCCTCCATCAATCACTACAATCAAGCCATCAATTGGAGTCCAAAATTTTAGCAAATTATTCCAGCAAACTTCCTTGGATTAAGCCTCAACTATCCAGAAAATTCCTTCACCATTTCACACCATAATTCGGCCACCCTATAGCTCTTTCAAGCATCATTCATCTTAGCAAAATCCCAGCCAAACAGTCGGCCATTGAAGCTCACAAAAGACCTCCTTCAACCAAGATATTCTTACCATACTTGCTACCATAACTCACTCCCTAAATTATTCTTTTTTAATTTCAAACAACCAACTTTCCTTTTAAATAAATATTAAATTATTACTACTCTCTTAATTAATAACTAATAGATAGAAAATAAGTAAAAGTAATAATAAATAAATTTTATTAAATATGATGTTAATATTTTACCTATTATTATTTATATAAAAGGTTTTATTTATTGTTATTATCATATATAAATATTTATATGTTACAAAAGATATCATTTATTTGGCAAAAATATCACTATTTCATTTAATATTCCAATTCCAAAACTTCCTAGGGTTTTCAAAATCGTTGGAGGAAAATATAGTATTAATTTTAATTATCATAATAAATTTGGCTAATTAAAATAACTTAGGATCAAAAGGTCATGATCATAATTTTCCTATTGCTAACAAGAATCATGAACATATACCCCAACATCAATCAACAAACAATCCTATTCATGAATAAAGGCTTAAATCCATACCTACTATCACATGGCCAAATCTCTACTAAGCATAATCATACTCGTGGCTTCAATGAAAATAAGAACATAATACCCTATTCACCAAAGATGACATAATATCTAGCATGGTTAAACATTCATACTCACTTAAGATGTGAAGAACATGCATCTATCCACAAGGAATTTCATAAAACTTAACTATGGCCAAACATTCTCATGCTCGCAATTTCAACTCCTTCATACATAAGCATATACTCAATCCCCAATCATATTCTATCCCTTTCTATCAACATCTAAGAGACATAACTTTAGAATTGAAGAAAAGGTTAAAGAGAAATACTTGGTTGATGACTATGTCGATGAAGATTTAAGGAGATCCACATTCTTGAGAGGCTTGAACCGTCCAAGAGAGGAGAAGCAAAACGGCCATAGTTGTAGCAACCATTTCAACCGAGAGAGAGAGAGAGAGAGAGAGAGAGAGAGAGAGAGAGAGAGAGAGAGAATATTAGTATAACACGTTAAAGATTGAAGGGAAGAAGATGGACAAAAGTTGTTCTTAGTTACCTTGATGATGTTCTTGAGGCTTCAAGGAAATTCTGGTTTTTGATCCGATTGCAAATTTTTGTTTTCGAGATTTGATGTTATAAAATCCAGAAATGGACTCTAGGGAGTATGTGGTCATGTTCTGAAATTTTTGGGAGGTATTGGAGGTGTTTAGAGTGGTCTTAGGCTTGAAGAAAGGTAGTGTATGTTCTTGGTGAAAATGGAGAGAATTGGAGAGAATTGCTGGACGAAATTGCTGAAGGGGTTGGCCGAATGATTGAGGAGGTTCTAGGATTTTGATTTTCAGATTAGAGGGAGGAGAGAAATCTGGTTGTTTGAAATTCGAATGAAGAAATTAATGGAGTGTTTTAAGGTAAAAGATATGGTAATGATGTTTGATTGATGGAGGTTCCTTGGAGCTACAATGGAGCCGGCTGGTTTGTTGGGATTTTGCTGAAATGAATGAGGGTTGAAGGAGCTATAAGGCTGCCCAAAATTTTGAGTTCGATGGTGGGAGAATTTCTAGTTTTTGGAAGCTTAATCCAAGGGTGTTTTCATGGAGCAATTGTTGGAATTTTTTAACTTCAAATGGAAGTTTGATTGGAGTGATTGTAGGAGAAATTTGAGGAGTGGCTATGGAGTCTAATTGTGTATGGTCAGTGGAGGGGGTAATGGAGTTCAATTTATGGCTGAACAAAGGTAAACTGATAGAAGTTTGAGGTGATTTTTGGACAAGGCTTGAAGAGGGAGCAAGGCTGAAATTTTCTGGTTGAGATTTGAATTGTTTGTTGGAATTTTCTGTGTAGTTTTTCTGCAAGGTTCTAGCCAATTTGCAGAGGGTTTTGAGAGGTACTTGAGGGTCCTCTAAGGCTAGTTTCCAGCCTTCTATATGGTGGAAAAGCAGAGGTAATTTACTAGTTTGAAGGGTAGAAGAAACAGCTTGTTTTTAGTCCGCTATGCATCGAAGCTGTCCAGATTTTTTTTTTTAGTTTGCACAGCTTTGTGCAGTCCAGTTTTGGAAAATAATTTCAGTCTTCAAACTGAGTGAGTTGACCATTTTTTTTGGCAACAATTGAGTAAGGAAGATGGCTAAGGTTTTCAAAAGCTAGGCTGCCCAAGAATCTGGAAAATTTTCAGATTTTTTCCATTGAAAAGATGAACACTATGGAGTGGAGTTTGAAGGTCTAACCATGGAGATTAATTTCTCTTGGGAACCTTCCTTAACCCTTTCCTTATTTTCAGTCCAATCTCCAACCTCTAAGAATTACTTTCAAAATTAAAAGGACAATAAACCTTGCTGAATTTTCTAGAATCAAAACATAGATTTTGATAAATTGAACAAATTTAATTGTTAAGGAATTTAGGGTAAGCTAGGAAATAAAAGGACATGAATCCCTTAAGAATACGTTTTAGGACTTAAGAATAGGATTAGGATATTTCCTTCATGACTCCCCTAGGACAACTCTCCTATTTTTACTTATGGAATGCAAGGGACGAAAATTCCACCTTAAATCATGACAAAAACTTAAATGATGGAATTTGAACTCAAGACCTTAGATATTAATTCCAAGGCTCTAACCACTAAACTACAACAACTCTTGTTCTTATTTTCTCTCCCAAATATTCTTCCTATTTAATCCCCAAGCTATCTTCCTATTTTGACATCAAGCAAAAATTACCATTTTACCATTTCTACTCATTAAGCATAACGAAGCCTTCTAGACTATCAATCGTAATTCTAAAGCACATAAAATCATTCAAATATATATATATATATATATATATATATATATTCATGCAAGAAAATATGATATGCATCCCGACCCCCTTACTCTAGGGTTGGCTTTAGGTGAGGTTTCACTTACTCGGCCGCATCTAACTCAATAAGTTGAAGGAACTCCTATACCTAGGCTCTGATACCAATTATAACACCTCACATATCTAAGTCATATTGGGCTTTATTTTAATGGGATGACGGCTCGTCTGATCTCGCAGATAAGAGGTCCTTATAACAATTTATAACTTAATACACTATAGAATCATTATATTAAATCACAAGCAGTGCATATGGTACAACTTCTGCTGCATAAATTCAAACAAAGAATATAACATATAATATATAAACTTGCTTGTTTCTATTTCATCATACTTCTATTGCACAACTCTGATTGCTAAACTGTGTAACAGAACCTAAAAAGGAAAATTAAGAAAAAGCATGTGAGTGAAAAACTATCAAAGACTCCAGTGTGTGCTTGTGTTTTGCCTTAGAAAACACATAAAAAGTTTATATTGTATCTTTCCACTGAGGAATAACTCGTTAATTGTTGTAGTTGAAAACCTTGTTAACTCCTGTCAAAGAATGCATACACATTTGGAAAAAACATAGGTTATTGAGAACTATTGCTCCTTTAAAGAAAATGGGATGACGTCCAATCTATAAAAATATCGGTCACAATGAGCCAAATAGGATTTGTAGTCGTACTGCCTTTATTTGGTCACAATGAACCGAATAGTATTTATAATGCTACCACCATTATGGTCCCAATGACCGAACCCATTCCCCATTTCCACAATTGGAAAACATGTTGCTAGCTAAGGACGACTAAATATTAAATACTGACACCTATGAAATGAGAGATCACAGTCAGGAGGTTCACACCAACTGAACCGCATTCTCAAACCTACGTATGTTAATATGAGTGCATAGTCCCTCTTAGGTACTCAAGGATCTACAATATTCTTTTCCAATAACACAAGCCCATATTTGAGTATATAAAAATCATTTTTGAGGCCAAGAGTTCATTTTCAAAATGTTCCTCATATTCTTTATAATAATTTCCAAAGTTCGTTGACATAGAAAGTAACATATCTTTCATGTAATGCATAGAGTGGTTTGAAAGCATATCGGCATTTATCATAAAACTTCGTATTATTTTGAAAGAAAGCTTCCAAGTCATGAACATATTCATGATATTAAATAAAACATTTCCATGTATATGTGATGGAAAACATTTAGCATATATATATATATATATATATATATTAAGTAAACTCAATATGTATGAAGCTTTAAGAATAAAAGTTTATGTTATGATATATCAGAAAAACACTTAGTTATATCAGAAAAGCATTTAGCTTTATCGGAAAAACACTTAGCTAAAATGGTTTTAGAAATAAAGGGACTCACGTCAACTAACACTATTACTTAGTGATTTATTGTGCTAGAGACTTGACAAAATCCTTGTGGTATTCATGCCTATATTAAAAGAATATTTCATCCTTAGCATTTCAATCCTCTAAATTAATGCATTGTTAATAAATGCATTAATAAGGAAATACTAATTTCCTCTGAGATATGGAACTTAATTACTTGAATTACTCAAGAGATCTTATACCTTTTACATATCCATTTCTTTATCCTTTCATTTCATATGTTTGTAAAGCATTTCTTTAGCCTTATAAACTTTTCATCCATTCACTAGTCTAAATGGGAATGCTTCAAGACTTCATTTCCTTATAGTAAAATTCTGCATTTTCCTTCTTTGGTATAAATCACTTATTTTGTCATAACTCTCAAGTTATAAGTTCGAATGATGTTAAACTAGTTCCAAAATGTCCCCAAGACAACAACAACAACAATAACAACAAGCTAAGCCTTATTCTCAAGAAACTTGGGATTGGCTACATGAACCAATACTAGGCTACGTGTGGCTATCCACATGAATCCTCTCTCTTCACTTCCTTCTATCGACCGTTATACTTTTATCCAAATTTAACAATGGCATCACTTCTAATCACCTCTATCCATATTGTTTTAGGCCTGCCTCTACCACTGTCTAACCTATCCTACCTCCCTCCCTCCATCCTCCTAATAGGAGTATTTCTCGGTCTTCTCTGTACTTGTCTAAACCAACGCAAGTGGCTCTCTCTTATTTTCTCCTCAAAAGATGCCACTCCCACCTTTTCCATAATGGTCTCATTTCTGATTCTATCCTTTCTAGTATATCTACACATCCACTGTAACATACGTATCTCAGCTACTTTTATTTTGTGAATATTATACCTTTTAGCTGTCCAGCATTTCGTGCCATATAGTAAAGTAGGTCTGATGGCTATTCTATAAAACTTTCCCTTTAGGCTCAATGGTATATTACAATCACATAGAATACCAGTCGCACTTCTCATTTCAACTAACCTACCGTAACTCGGTGTTCAACATCGCCATCGAGCTCTCTACCTTTCTGAATAATAGATCTTAGATATCGGAAGCAATCACTTACCCGTATATATCAACCATCCAAAGTTACACTCTGAGCTATATTTATGCTACTACTAAAATTGCATTGCATGTATTTCATTTTACTCCTACTAATTCGGAAGCCCTTTGATTCCAATATCTGTCATCATAACTCCAATTTAGAGTTTACACAAGCTCTAGTCCTATCAATCAAAATAATATCATTAGCAAACAATATACACCATAGCAGAACCTCCTGTATAGAGCAAGTCAACTCATCCATAATGGTCGCACAGAGGAAAGGGCTAAGCCATGATCTTTGATGTACCCCGATAGTAATAGGAAGTTGTGCAGTTACTCCAGCATAACTCCTCACACTTGAACGTGCTCCCTTACACATATCTTTAATGAGAGTAATATACTTTAGTGATGCACCTTCCTTAGCCAGGACCCACCAAATTACTTCTTTAGGCACATTGTTATAGATATTCTCTAGGCTAACAAATACCATATGTAAATCTTTCTTTCTTTCACTATAATATTCAATCATCTGCTGTAATAAATGAAGTACCTCCATAGTGGAATGTCCAGGCATAAAACAAAAATTGATTATCTAAAATCTATACAATGCCCCTTAACTTCTATTCAATCATTCTCTCCTAAAGCTTTATAGTATGACTCATGAGTTTAATCCTATGGTAATTGGCACAATCTTAAACATCCCCTTTATTCTTGTACAAAGGAATCAGAGTACTCTCTCTCCACTCTGTTGCCATCTTATTAGCTCTATATATCTTGTTGAACAGACTTATCAACCACGTAATACATATCTCTTCTAAACACTTCCAAGCCTCAATCGATATACTATTCTGTCCTACTACCTTTTTTGGTCTCATCCTTTTTAGTGCCTTTTGGACTTCATGCTTCTGAATTTGACAAATACAACTATGGTTAACCTCTTCCTTCAAAATCGTAAGTCTTCTTATACACAGAACTTGAACATGACTCCCATTAAATAACTTATCAAAATAGGACTTACATCTTTCCTTGATTTCTTTATTTTTAACCAAAACTCCGTGGTTGTTGTCCTTCACACATTTCACCACACCGATATTTCTCGTCTTCTTCTCCCTGAAATGCACAAATCTATATATATTATTTTGCCCAACATTAGTTTCTAGCTTTTTATATAAATCCTTGTAAACTGTGGATCTTCTTTTTCTAACAGCTTCTTTAGATTTTCTTCTCATGACCTTCTATTTCTCAAAATTAACATTACTCTTGCACTTTTCTAAGTTTTTATAGCACACCCCTTTACTCTTTACGGCTTATTTCACTTCGTTGTTCTACCACAACACATCTTTGTTTAGTGGTATTCTTCTTTTAGATTCATAAATACTTCCTTAGCTACTGTCCTAATACGTTGAGCCACCCTTCTCCACATAGTATCTAGATCCGAATCCATATCAGAAGACCAGTCATCTGCCTGGACTACCTTATCGATAAAGGCTTTATTTTCATCCCCCTGTAGCTTCCACCACTTGATCATAGGGTCAATCCGATGATTTCATTGCTTACCCTTTTCCTAAAATTAAAATCGAGGACCAACAGCCTATGTTGTATAACTACATTCATGCCTGTAATAACTATACAATTCGTACAACCACTATGAAACCTACGCCTCACAATAAAGAAGTTTATCTGACTAGCATTTAACCAGTTTCTAAAAGTTACTCGAGTGAGAATCTCTTTTCTTAAACCAGGTGTTTCCTATAGTTAAATTATAGGCTAAGGCAAATTCAAGAATAGTAGTTCCTGCTTCATTTCTAACTCTAAAACCCTAACCTCCATGAACACACTCAAACCCACTCTAATCAGTACCAGCATGCCCGTTTAGATCACCACTAATGAAAAGCTTCTCTACAAAGAGTATACTCTATACAATCTCATCTAAATCATCCCAAAGTTGTTGCCTAGTTGAATTATCAAGTCCCACTTGTAGTGCATATGCACTAATAACAGTAGTAATCTCGTCGCCAATCATGATAATCCTAACTCCATTTTTATTCCTAACTCTGCTGAATACTAAAGCTTGTAACGCCAATGCTCTACTACTCTCACTTTCTTACCTACCCATTTGGTTCCATGAAGACACAAAATGCTAATCTTT
This sequence comes from Voacanga thouarsii, assembly GCA_026120185.1. NCBI lineage: Eukaryota > Viridiplantae > Streptophyta > Magnoliopsida > Gentianales > Apocynaceae > Voacanga > Voacanga thouarsii. Next base: position 2,313 of record JANUWF010000798.1, on the reverse strand, counting down.
CTTCTATACATAACCTCAACTAATTCTGCCAATCTACTGGTCAAAGATCAATATAACAAGAAGCTAGATGGATCCTATCGCTATGGACTAACTTTTTTACCCTACACCCTTACATATTGGACACCGTATCGGGGAATCGAAATGGCACGTTACTTCTAAATAGTGACCTAGCAACCCTCGCACATTTATCACTATACTCAGGTCAAGGAAGTGTAGCCTATCGCTGAGTAGAGAACGACCCTACGAAGTCAATCGATTAGTTTATATCATGGATGTGACTATATTTTATGCTAGTAGTCACAAGCCTTACTACAACTCTCCTCCTTTATTTGGGGTTGGGAGCGGCAATGAACACTGCAAACAAAGCCTATGGAACTTATAAGTGAAGTTGAAATGTCTCTAAGACATTCCTTATAATTTTTAGTTCACGGAATATCAATTCCCTGTTCCATTTTGTTCAGTTTTGATCACAAAATTCCAGCATTTCATTCTCATCACTATTTTGGCAGCCTTTGGTTTTTTTTATCATACCTTTCTATTCACAAGTCTAAAGGCCCTCAAAGTGGTGCCAAAATACTCCTAAGACATTTAAATACAAAGCCACATGCCCAACACATCCATATCTGACATCATTACCAAACTACTACCATAAAAGGATTGCTATTTTTCTAGGAAATAAATCTTTTTTCCAACAAAATATATTCTATATGCATTCTTCTCTTAATTTAGCACTTAATCATCATTTAATTCACTTCCTTTCTTATGTAAACATCACATAATCACTTGATCTTTAGTTCTACCCAAAGTTGGCATTTACACATAAAAGGTGGTGAAAATCACAGCTTGCACAACAAAATTAAATCTTTTATTCTCAACAATTATATTTCATTTTCTTCAATTCTTTCTTCCTTATTTTTTCATGATAAACCTTAGGGGGGGGATTAATAAGGTTTATGTTGAACAAATGCAAATTTTCAAAGTCTTTCGAAAACTTGTAAAAAGGAACTGAAAATGTGTGTGCGTTGAAAAATAAATTTTCTATCCAACTTTAAGTATGCAGTCAAAGATCTTTCAAAACTCCATTAAATGATGAGAAGAGAGACTATATTAATGATGGACAAATAAAGCATTAACAACTGTTTCACTCTATTACATAAATGTCTCTAATCAAATTAGTGAATACAAAGAAGAATGCAATATTTTAGAATTAGATGAATAGAAATATCGTAGTCATAAATCTTAAAATAAATGCAAGAGAATAAACTCAATGATTTATAATGGTTCGATCCTCAAATGATCTACATCCACTACCTTAAATACATACTTAAGGATTTCTACTCAACCACAAAAACCTTTTTCCCAAATTAATAGTAGTAGGTAATACTTATATTATAATAGAGGGTCACCACCCATGGTTTTAGTCCTAACCTTTGTACACCCAACAATCAAGGCTTACCCAAACTGAGTTTTACTTCCCAAACCTTTATATAATTTAGATTAAAGAGAAAATGCAGAAAAAGCTCACAAATTGAGTAGATATAAACCAACTAGAGTATGTTTACCTTTTTACCTTTAAAACAATAGATCTCATCTTGAAGTGCAATGTAGATGAGGGATTTTTGTTTTTCAAAAGACTTAGTATATTTCTAAAAGTGTTATCACAAATTCTCTACTGAAAATCACATTTAAATGGCTTTTATGGGGACAAAAATTAAGGCTACAATGGCTAGTTGTTGCTATCAGATTTTGCAGGGATTTTGGACTCACAATGTGAAAAATTGGGCATCCAAAAGGTGCGTCCAAATGTTTACTGGATACTAAAATACCCATTTTGAAATTTTGTCGGCTTTGGTATTGCAAGGTAGAAAGTTGTGCATCGGATATGTGCATCCAAAACAACACTTTATGCCAAGAGGTATATTTTAAACAACATTATATTTAGGCACTTTGGAAACAGACATAGGATGGGCGTTTTAGATTCAGAGGTCCATCCAAAACCACTCAACCAAGTTTTATAAAATAAATGCTTTTCTTCTAAAATTCATTATATGATCAAATCCTGTATTAAAAATGCTCTCTTGTTGAAAGGACTTTGAGTGCTTCAAAATGAAATAAATTGAACTTAAAGTAAAGAGACATAAGAAATACAAGTAATACCTTAACCAAAATTTCCTACTCCATAATTCTTCAAAAGTCTTCATGGTATGCAACTCCTTTAGGTAAGATCTTGACTTGATCAATACTTCTTGGTGTGTAATACCCCGCCCAAAAACCACCTTTGACTATGGGGAAAAGTCATGCATTATAGCATTT
>JANUWF010000797.1:0-20394 GCA_026120185.1 Voacanga thouarsii | reverse complement strand
TGGTCAAGGTTCAGTGGGAGCATCATGGAACGCAAGATGCCACGTGGGAATCAGAAGAGTGGGTTGAATGGAAGTATCCCAAGCTGAAACAGAGGAATGCTTGTATTTCAGGACGAACTTCTTCTAAGGATGGGAGGATGTGAAACCCCAGTCGAAACCAACCTTAGAGTAAGGGGGTTGAGATGCATATCATACTTTATTGCATGTTTAAATATATTTTTAGATGATTTTATGTGCATTGAATTTGTGTTTTATAGTTTAGAGGGCTTGATTATGATTATTGAGTGAGAAGGGCAAAATGGTGATTTTTGCTTGAGGTGGAAAAAGGGTGATAGCTTGAGGATTGAATAGGAAAATATTTTTGGAGAGAAAATAAGAACAAGAGTTGTTGTGGTTTAGTGGTTAGAGCTATGGAATTAATTCTTGAGGTCTTGGGTTCAAATCCCATCACAAGAGCTTTAGTTTGATTAAATTTTATTTTTGCTTGGGAAGTGTTATTTTCGTCCTTATGTGCTTTGGAGTAGGGTAGAGATGTTGTCCCAAGAGTGACATGATAGGAGTATCCTAATCCTACTGTTTTGCCCTACACAAAATTCATAAAGGGAATTCATTTCCTCTTCATCCTTAATTTTTCCTATTTCTCAATCCATTAGGATGTTCAATTTGTTCAAACCAATTTTAGTCTTGGAATATTCCAGCAATGTGCTGTTGCTTTGAAGGTTCAAAATGTCTTAGAGAAAGGCATCTTATCGACCGAAACCATGGAAGAGGGGGAAGGATTTCAGGTGAATTAATTTCCCCGTTAAATTCTCTAAACTTCACTATAACTAGGTTCATTTTCCTTCATGCACATAACTAAAATTTTTCCAGCTTCTTATGCCTTCAAGGTGTCAAAATTCTCAGCCATTATTCCCTCCTAAATGGTGCCATTAAATGGCCCTTTTGATCAGCTTGGAACCTGAATTTTTCTAGCCATTTTCGGATTGCACAAAAGCTGTGCAAAAGTAGAAAAATCCCTAGGCTAAATCACAGCTTTAGAGCCAAGTTGTTTTCTTTCAGTTTTTATTCAGCATCTTAGCCATGTTTTTCCTCCATAAAGAAGGCTGGAAACCAGCCTTGAAAGACCCCTGAAAACTCCTTCAAACTCTCTGCAAGCTGACTGGAAAATGGTAGCCGAGAACTGCCCAGAAAATTCCAGCCTTGCAAAAATTCTGTGCATGAAAACTTTCCAGCTTTGTTTCCTAATTCATCCCTAGCCTCAACCTCAGCTTTCTTCTACACAAACCCTTATTAAACAACCATGAGCTGAACTCCATTTTCTTCCCCAAGCTTCTGCACGAAATTCAGACATTGCTACCCGAAAATCTCTCCAACAAATCTCTGCAATCATGCTTGATTAGTTACCAAAATTCCAGCCACATAATTTAGCAACCTTCCATAAAATATTCCTTAAACAACCAGACCTTTCCTCCACCATTATACTCCACCATTAAACTTTGCAATGACCAATGTAAGTTTAAATGGAATGATATTATATCCTTGTCTGAAATGTGGAAATGGAGTAATGAGGACAAAAGTTAAGGCCAGGGTGCATTTGATTGTTACGGGATTTATTATGGGATATACACATTGGATAGCACATGGAGAACTCTTTACGCCTAGTTTAAGTACATCACACTCCGAGCCTATTTCAAATAATGTATCATCTATGCTTGATGACATGGAAACAATGTTGCATGATACTTTTAGGGTCCTACCTTGTGGAAATGTAGATGAAGAAAGTAATTCGACATCCGCAGATACTGAAAAATTTTACAAACTGATAAATGACACTCAACAAGATTTATATCCAGGTTGTAAGAAATTCTCTAAACTTGCCTTCATCATTCGGTTACTTCATCTCAAGTGCACAGGGAAGTGGTCTAACAAGCTACTTGATTTGTTGAGAGAAGCATTGCCCGAGGGTGTTAAACTTCCTAAATCCTTTTATGAAGCTGAAAAATTGATAAAGCAATTGTGCTTAGGCTATCAAAAAATAGATGATTGTCCTAATGATTGTATATTGTACTGGGGGGATAAAGAAGGATGGATGGATTGTAAAAAATGTAAAGAGTCTAGGTAGGGAAAATGACCCATCGAGAGAGAAGAGGAAGATTGCAAAGAAAGTTTTGTGGCACTTTCCTTTGAAACCTCAAAGTCAACGTCTATTCATGTCAGCCAAGACTTCAGCTTCTATGAGAGGGCATGCAGAAAGGTGCACAGATGATGGTCGAATGAGGCATCTTGCTGATTAACCTGCTTAGAAAGTTTTGAAGCTAAAAATACAAATTTTGCAAAAGATGAACTTAATGTGAGGTGGGATTAGCGTCCGATGGTTTTAATCCATTTAAAAATATAAATGTTGCTCATAATACTTGGCCTGTGATACTTATGCCTTACAACTTACTCCCTTAGATGTGTATGAAGCAACTATTTTTCATATTGTCAATGTTGATACTTGGTCCATTTTCAGCCACCCTTAGCCTCCTTCAACCAACTTCCATCCAGCCCAAATACTACACAAGCAGTCGGCCATGGCAGCCTCCCAAAGGCTCAACAATAATCAAAGATATTCTTGTTATATTTAGTTTCCTAATTTGCTTCCCAAAAATATTCTTTAAGGATTTCAACAACTAACCTTTCCTTTTTCCTTCCAAACTAGAAAATCATCTTCCAAAACCCTACAAGCAATTCGGCAGCCCTAATCCCTATAGAAATTTGGCAGCCTCCAAACCCAAAAACTCTCTATTCTCTTCAACCTTCTAGAACACATAGCATACCAAGAACGCCTACTCCTTCCTTTCACCTAATACCTCTCCAAATCACTTCAAACTTCTTCTAAAAATTTCAGATTCCATCTATACACTACCGTTAGTCCGTCCATCCATACCATTTTTAACATCAAACTCCAAAATCCAACTCGCACTTTCGGATCAAAAACCAAAAATTTTGTGAAGGCTCAAGAACACTTTCAAGGTAGGTTTATTTAATCAACTTCATCTTCACTAATCTTCAATCTCTAATGAACATGTCTGTGTTTAAGCATGCTAATGGACTTTCTTCTTCTCTTCTCTCTCTCTCTCTCTTGACCGAACACTCCCTCCCTTATGGCCGAATGATTTCATCAACCATGGCCATGCTTCCTTCATCTTCTTTGGACGGATTTAGACATCTAGGAGTTGAGATCCATTCGAAACTCCTTCAAGGTATTCATCAATCAAGTAAGCCTTTTTAACCCTTCTTTTAAATTATAGATTCATGTCTCTAGGATGATGTTGATAGAAGAAGAATCATGAATAGGGTTAAGTTTATATTATTGTGATGAGTTGAGAATAGATGATTTTATTTATGGATTTGTGTTTCTTTTGGGAATTTGCGGATTTATTCTTGGTTTTAATCTTGAGTTGTAATAAATTTTAAGTTAAAGTTTTTTTTTTATTTTTATTCCGCTATTTTATTTGTGTGATATAGTTATAAAGACCCCTTGTCCTTTGGGCGGGGCGACATCCCCGGCCCTGGCGGGCCTAGGTAGCGGGGTGTTACAATAGGGCTATTCATTCTACCACTTCTTATTCTCCTTTTGAAATTGTATAAGGTTTAAATCCTCTAACTCCTTTAGATTTGGTTCCTTTGTCTATAGATGAATGGTTGAACCTCGATGGAGCTAAGAAGGCAAAGATGGTGAAGGCACTCCATGAGAAGGTGAAAGCAACCATTGCAAAACAAAATGAAGAGATCGCTCAAAAGAACAATCAAGGAAGAAAAAAGGTGTCCTTTGAGCCAGGCGATTGGGTATGGGTGCACCTTCGCAAGGAGAGATTCCCCACGCAACGACGAAGCAAACTTGATCCAAGGGGGGATGGGCTATTTCAAGTTCTTGCTAAAGTTGGAGATAATGCTTACAAGATAGATCTACGTGGTGAGTATCATGTTAGTGACACCTTTAATGTTAGTGACCTCTCTCCTTTTGATGTAGATGGTGATAATGATTCGAAGACAAATCATTTTCTAGGAGAGAAAGATGATGAGACTCCATTTCATCATGAATGACAAGGGCCAATGACAAGAGCGAGGACCAAGAAGCTTTAAGATGATTTTCAATTGATCATCAAACCATTCTTGAGGATGAAGGAGGATTGGAAGGTTGAGGAAGCTAGCCAAGAGTTCGTGTTGCTGGCCATCCGTGAAGGACCCCAACAAGAACACGGACCAGCAGACAAAGGGGGACGAAATTTGACAAGGTAGGCTTCTCCGGAAGACAGTCGGTGCCGCCTCCATGAAGCCAAACTAGCGCCGGCTCCATTCTCGTGCAAACAAGTACCTCAAGAAAACATGAATCGGCCGAAGATAGAGCCAAACGGCACCGGTTGTGATGTTCCAATCCGGCGCCGACTTCCCTTGGGCACCGACGTCCGCTCCGTGTTTTTAATGCTTTTCTCTCGGTTTTCTTCACCTTTAATTGCTCGTAAAGACTTATTATGACCCAAAACTATAAGTAAACCTTAGGGTTTACTTAGCTAAGGTTAGGATAGTATAAATAGCATCTTTAGTGATATGACAAGATAATTCACTTCACTTTAATTCAAATTTGAGAGAGAAACTTGGGAGGCCCTAGCCTCTTTTTTCATCTTGTTCAAGACCAAGCTTAAGGGTTTGTCCTCCTTTAGTAAGAGTCTATAAATCTTTTGAATAATCCAATGTTGTTTTCTTTGAATGGGTCTTAGTTGCTTTGTTCTTCTAAGGTTTGTTTGAAATTCAATATTTGGGTGCCTATTTTCTCTATTCTATTAGTTTTTGCTTGCCATTGTTGCTTCAAGGATATTAGGGTGAGATTATAGTAGAATTTTCTACTCATCCTTTGGGTCTTTGAGGCTTTGTTCTTCAAGGGTTTGAAAGAGTATAGGTAGTTAGGTTATTTTTCTCCTATTGTCACAGAAACGTCCCAGTTTTGGCTCCCTTTGTTGGAACTGAACACATAGCCACCACAAAACACCACAACACCAAGAAAAGCCACACAAGATTCGTATCACCATGTGTGGCATGATTCCAAGTTCTTAAAGGAACTTCCAGAGGCAAACTGCTTCCTTGGATGCCTCCGAAGCTGCCACATACTCAGCTTCCATGGTTAAGTCAACAATGCAAGATTGCTTTATACTCATCCATAAAATAGCTCCTCCAGACAAGGTGAAGATATATCCACTAGTGGATTTTCTCTCATCCTTATCTTCCTGTAAGTCTGAGTCTGTGTATCCTGTAGGAACCAAGTCATCAATCCTGTAAAGCAGCATATAATCTCTCGTTCTCTTGGGGTACTTGAGTATATGTTTGACAGCTTGCCAGTGAACCACTCCAGGGTTTGACTGATATCTACTAACCAAGCTACAATAAAGCAGATATCTAGCCTACTACACAGCATGGCGTACATGAGACTTTCCATACCCGAAGCATAGGGAATCCTACTCATTTTGTCATTTTCTTCTTGAGACTTAGGACAGTCCCTTAAAGAAAGTGACAACCTATGTCTACAAGGGATTAGAGCACCCTTGCATGAGTCCATGTTGTACCTAGCCAACATCTTGTCAATGTATGCCGCTTGGGATATTCCTAACATTCTCTGCTTTCTATTTCTAAGAAGTCTAATCCTAAGAATGTAGCTAGCCTCTCCTAAGTCCTTCATACTGAATTGACTAGACAGCCAAACCTTTGTAGATGACAATGACCCTACATCATTTTGAATAAGTAGAATGTCATCCACATACAAGACAAGAAAAACCATAATAATGCCTTCAATTTTCCTGTACATGCATAGTTCATCATCGTTTTGAATAAAACCATAAGACTTTACAATTTCATCGAAATGAATGTTCCATTCTCTCGATGCCTGCTTAAGTCCATAAATGGACTTCTTAAGCTTGCAAACTATATGCTCTTGGCCTTTAGTAACAAAGCCTTCCAGTTAAGACATATAGATGTCTTCACTAATATGGCCATTTAAAAATGCCATCTTGATATCCATTTGCTATATCTCATAGTCATAATACCATGCAATGGCAAGAAGGATACGGATGGACTTAAGCATAGCTACTGGAGAAAAGGTTTGTTCATAATCGATTCCCTCTTTCTGAGTATACCTTTTCGCCACAAGCCTAGCTTTGAAGGTTTCCACCTTCCTATTTGCTCCCCTTTATCTCTTGTAAACCCACTTACACCCTATGGGTTTTATCACTTCAGGTGAAGCTATAAAATCCCAAACCTGATTGAGATACATAGACTCAATCTCGACTTTTATTACTTTATGCCACAGATTTGCATCGACATCAGCATTAGCCTCCTCGTATCTAGTGGACTTTTATTCTTGATGGTCGGAGACCAGCTCGAAAACTTCTCCAGTTCATCTATCTGGAACCCTAGACACTGTCCTACTACGACGAGGCTCCATATGTACAAGCTCTTGAGGCTGTGCCTCTTCTTGTTCCACAATCGGGTCAGAAGAAGTTGCTTCCGAAGATAACTTCTCCTCCAGTTCCAACCTAGTTGAACCTTTCGTGAAAGTACTTTGATCATCCACTAAGTATCTACCATTGGTACAAACCAGTACCTTCTGCTCCTTAGCATGATAAAAGTAACAACCCTTTGTCCCTTTTGAAAATCCAACAAAATAGCATAATTCTGATCTTAGTTCCAACTTGTCTTCCTTGACCAGTACATAAGCTGGACAACCCCATATCCTAAGATGATTCAAACTTGGCTTACGCCCAATCCACATCTCATAGGGAGTCCTCGGTACTGACTTGGAAGGCACCAAGTTTAGAATGTATGCCGCTGTTTCCAGGGCATATCCCCAAAAAGACACTGGAAGAGTAGAATGAGCCATCATGCTTCGGACTATTTCTATTAATGTCCCGTTCCTTCTCTCAGCTACTCCGTTCTGCTGGAGTGTTCTCGGAGTAGAGAACTGGGATACTATCCTATTATATACCATATAGTCCTTGAATTCACCAAGGAGGTACTCTCCACCACGATTCGATCGTAAGGTCTTGATCAATTTACCTGTCCGACACTCAACTTCAGCCTTAAACTCTTTGAACTTATCGAAAGAGTCAGACTTGCATCTCATCAGGTAAACGTAACCAAACCTTATATAATCATCCGTGAAAGTGATAAAGTACTCAAAACCTCCTCTAACTAGTGTAGAAAGGGAACTACATACATCAGTGTGAAGAATACTCAATATCTCCTTAGCTCTATCCGCCTTAGAGGTAAATGACCTTTTAGTCATCTTTCCCATCAGGTAGAACTCACACTAAGGCCAATTTTCCAATCTCAATGAGCCCAGTGGTTTATGATGGATCAACCTGTGAATGCTGGTTTAGTTGATGTGACCCAACCTTAGATGCCAAAGATAAGAGTCATTGACATTGGTCATTCTCTTTTTTGTTAAAGGTTTAGATCCAGCTTTATTTAATTGATTGTTAATAGGATTTAAGAAAAATAGATTCACATACATGTGCCCAGTATATAAAATTTCTCCATCTCTACTGATAGGAATACCAGAATGGAAAAATATTAAATATTCTTGATTTATTAGTTTCGCAACCGAAATCAAATTTTGTAGAAATCCAGGTACATATAAAATATCTTTCAAAACCACTATTCTATTACAATAAAAAAATAAGATCTAGCTCTCCCACTGCAAGGGCCCAAATTTATGTTCCATTTCCCACACGTAGTCCATGTTCACCCTTCTGGTATCTTCTAATCTTTCTAAACCCGTGCAAGGAATTACAGATGTGATCAGTGGCTCCTGAATCAACAATCCAAGCAGAAGTTGATCAAACCATTGATATAGACTCTAGATAGAAAACATTACCTGTGGAGTTTTTCTTGGCTTGAAAATTTGGACACTCCTTTTTCCAGTGTCCCTTCAGTCCACACATGAAGTACTTGCCATTGGGTTTATCTTTGGGCTGAGTCTTGGGCTAGACTGCTACGTTACCCTTTTTCATCTTGAACTTTCTGGGCTTGGGCCTAGTTCTAGAAGATGAAGCCTTGGTAATCATAGCATTTGATTGTGGCTTCATGACATTCTCCGCCATCTGGAGCTCCTACATCAACTCAGTCAAACTCATGCTCAACTTGTTCATGTTATAGTTTAACTTGAACTGAGTAAAGAAACACGGTAGAGATTCGAGAACCATGTCCACTTGGCTCTCGGGGTCAATGATAGCCCCTAAGATTTCTCCCTCCGCAAAAGCAGCAATCATCTTGAGCATATACTCTCTGACTAATGCTCCTTCAGCCATCTTAGTGTTAACGATGGTTCGAAGAGCCTCTTGCCTTACGGGCTGGCTCTTATCCGCGAACATCGTGACTAATGATTGAGTTATGTCATACGTAGTGGGCATGTGCTCATGTTTGGACTGGAGTACATTAGACATAGAGGCTAACATGTAACAACGAGCCATCTCGTCAGCTTTCTTTCATGCCTTCTCAGCCTCACGCTACTCGGCGGTGGAACCCTCCCCGATAACAGGGCATGTTTTGTAAAGGACATACTTATACTCTACTACTGTGAGTATATGTCCAGGTTCTTTTTTCAGTCCATATAGTTGGGTCCCATTAGCTTATTCTCTCAGAGAATAATGACCAATGGACTACAAGAACCTCCCACCATTTCTGAAAAATAAAAAAAAATAAAAGAAAAAAGATTCAGTTTGTGAAAACAAAGCAAATATGTGCACTTTATCCTTATTATCAAAACTGATAATAATCAATTTGGCTCTTAGGAAAACTGACATAGCTTCTTGAGAAGATTAACAGTTTCCTAAGCTAAGTGTGTTAACCACCACAAATTAATTTCCCTTCTAGGTAATGATCTAGAAGATAACTCCATCGAGGGGATGGCCGTTTCCTCTCATTTCCTATGGACATACCTCGCACTATAACTTCCAACAAGAGGCTGGTCGATCATAGTGTTTACCCTGGGTTATTAATTACATCCCTCCATTAGATCTAGATCATTGTGCTACGCCTATCCTATACGGGTTCACTCCCAGGGTGACGCGAGGGGACCCATAATCTTTAATGAGGATCATGATGGAAGCCATAGGGCCGTTGGAACCCCTCTCCCACTTAGTCTTTTAAAGCAAGGGTTTTCTAAAAAATATCCTTTTGAAAATTTCTATTGAGTTTTCCCTTAACTCAAAAATAAAATGTCTAAGTCCATAAAAATTCTATGTCAAGGGTTATATCCTTTTAGAGTTTTTCCCATGGACTAATTTTATTTAAGTTAAAAACTTAATAATTTTAAAAATTTTCCAATTAAAACTTTCTAGAGACTTTGGTCTCAAGTTTATTTGACAAAACAATTTTACTTGTGCCAGACTAAAATAAAATGGCTTTCTATTTTAACCTTACAAAAATATCTAAATCCAATATATTTTCTATGTTAAGGATTAAATCCTTTGAGAAAATATCTAAGGATTAATTATTGTTCAAGTTAGAATAACCATTTAATTTGTAGAAAAATTGTTTTCCATGTCAAAAACATTCCCAAAGACTTTGGTATTTGAAAAAAATATGCACATAGGTACTAAAAATAAATAGCATGCTAGAAAATAGTAGACGTTTTCATTCTCTTCTATTTTTAAACATAAGTGCCCAGATAATAGAATTAAACACATTAATTAATTACTTAATGGTCTTGTTTAATCCTAAAATCCCTTACTAATATTCTTTATGAAAAAATATTCCTTGAATATTAACTATTGCAAAATATTGACTTTAACTAGTATGGACCCCAAAACAAAAAGAAAACGCAAGAAAAATTTCAATGGAAAAATAAAAAATTTCTCCTTGGCCCATTGCACCTGCCACACTGGATCATGCACCCGTCTGCATTGTGGTCCACTGCACCTGCTGCGTAGAATAAGGACTCACAAGAAACCAGCGTGTGGATCGGCTTTCCAAACCTTAGCCGGCACTGGTTCCAGCACCCCAAGCCAGCGCCGGTTCCGGTCTGGACGCCTGATCCTGTAGTTTTTTTCCGCGAATTTCCCTTATTTTTCTGTACAATTTCTAGCTTCGATGGCTCTCTGATTTCAAACCAAATACACTGAAATCAATGAAAACAAAAAATCGCCTATACCCATAAACACAGGACTTACACGATTTGGGAAGAAAAATAGTAAATTACAAATCTCCTATACCTCCACCTACGAGGTTTAATAGAGAATCTATCCATACTATAAACGGCGAATGATCACAATTTTAATCACACTCATGTGTCCAGTTTTATTCATCTAGATGCATGCTCCCTATATTTTCACAAAACCTTCATGCTATGATACCAATTGAAGTCATAGAAAATGGAAAACACGGGGCACAGCTCTGGTAGAAAAAAAAGAACAAGAGAATCCCAATCAGAGTCGACACCAACTCTGGTAAACCTAGCAGGCGCCAATTGTACTCTGGCGGGACTCTAAGGTAAAAAATATTTTTACCTCTTTTCCTCGTTCTAAGAGTTGGCTGGACCGAAATGTGCGCAACTAGGGAAGGTGTGCTGCTAGAAGCCTTTGCTGTGATTCTTGCAAGTCTCATACTCCGTCTTTACATATAAGTGAACGCCAATCCCTCGATCTTCCAGTATATGGCCTTCCTAAATCCGTTTGGTGAACAACTACAGACTAAGGAATCTTTTTTTCTGGAAAAAGAGAGAGAGAGAGAGAGAGAGAGAGATATGTCCAGCTTATTTCACAAAGAAGAAGCCGTCTCAGAAGATGTGTGTTGTGTCAACCATGTTGTTTTCCAATCCTCCTGTTTAATCTAAATAAAAACCATAGGTTAAATTGGACTGGGCCATTGGACTCTTAGTATAACCTTTTGGGCTTAATTAATTATTCTAATTAGAACCACCCAAATGGCCCAATTAAAAATTAAATTTTCAGTCCAAATAAACTAGTCCAATTAATAAGCCTATTTGAGTTTAGTCACAGGTTAATCTTTAATTATTCAAACTGGGCCAAAGCCCTAAATAATTAATTAACCCACTAAACTAATTTTATTAATCTCCCTCCATGGACCTTTATATTATTCTAATCCAATAATTAAATCAGGCTACTTAAATAAAATAAATTTCATTTCATTTAAAATAAATTCCTTAGCTTGTATTGAATTAGGACTCACGGTCTACACTGGGGACCAAAAGACACACTGCCTTGGCTATTAAAATGAACAAAATACTCTTGCCATATAAATAGCTGTATTTTACATTTTAAATATTTTCTAATATTACCATAAGGAACTATTGACCCCAAGGACAGTGCTGCGTTAGCAAAGTCTCCGACCTATAGGTGTAATGACTAAAATACCCTTCTATACATCGCCATACATTGAGAGAGGAAGAACTGTACTAACACCTCTTTAAATGACATCTACCATCCTTAGGCCTATAGTTTAATGATTCACGACTTCCTGGATTGTTTCTACTTTCCAAGGGAGCTACCCTAAAGAAAACATCCAAGTCATGTTTTCCAGGGCCCTGAATATTTATATCATTCAGACAACCACAAGGGGCTATATAGTATAGAAACTATCTTGTGCAAGTCTGTCTTAATTAACTAGTCACACATACCTAACATGCAAGTATATCGGCCCTACGATGGAACCTCAACTTAGCATATCAAAGTATATGCTTCCAACTTCATCAGACCACCAACTCATACTCAAGTCGTAGAGTACTAGTCCACGTAGTAGCGGTAGTAGTCTAGGTTTCTACCATATAGTACTTTTAGAAACCACTACTATAGGCCCTGTTATACGTATTCGAAATACGCTTATGTCATGAAGTGAGTGGACTAGTCACTGGCTAAAGGTAAGCCATTCCCCATTTAGAATTCACAACATAATAACCTAGACATGATGAGATTCCTATTCTCATCAATCGATTAAGAACGAATGTTTATGTTTTAAGTAACCTGTGATCCATACTTTACTGTGAAATACCTCCATTTACATGGACCACTTACTTAAATACAATGGGTCTTTTCCAAACGTAATTGTGTACAAATAAAATTATAAATTCACAAACAATTTTTGAAAATAAATTCTTTTACTAAAACATTCAATTTTTTACATCAGAAACCTAGTTTAAGAGGGCGTACATCCCAACAAGAACTATGCCTGATCAGATCAGGATATCTACAGTGTGTTAGTTTAACTCATTAATGATGTCCTAACTTATTAATACTATGAGTAGAGAATATTTAAGTAGTAACACTATATAGTGTAGTAGGAATCTCACATAATGATCTCTATCATAATTTTCTTAACACAGTACAATACTCAGCAAACAAAGCACCTTAAAGATCTTAAGTCTAAGGATACTTGCACGTTTGCTATAGTGAGACTCTATCATTGGCACTACATAGTTATCCATGTGATTATCTCATAGCCAGGACATATAGTGTACTTATTCTATTAGCAAGTATCCATATTTTTGTTGGGGATATGCCCTAGAGTCAATTTGTACTTATACAATTGTCATTATGTTTTATATAATAATATGAGGCTTTCCTTTCCATGAATAGTGAGTTTTGTTTTGTTGGTCATCAAGTACGTGACTTGCTAGTAAAACCCTACAATGAATACAATGACTATTCTAAAACTGTCCCTGATCGATTATTATTATTGGAATAATAATAAATTAAGATTAGTATGTTTGTGACTTGATGGCTATGTTTTACTGGCCATGGATATTTGTGATATCAAGTCAAGACATTAATACAATGTTAGAGAACATTGTATTGGACATGACCCACTGTGAGAGTACTTCATGGAATATGTCATAAGTATTTTCTAGCCATAATAATATTGAAAGTCCTTCGACCTAAATTCATCATAGTTTCCTACTTGATAAATTCTATATTTTGACATTGTCTAAAGTTGTCTTTAACCAGATAATAAATTAGACTACTGTTGGATATAGAATAAATTAAGGAGAGGAATATGATTGATTGTGAAGGAATTTGTCCCTCTCAGTTATGGGAGAGATATCCATGGACCCTTGATAAGTTAGACTGTTAAAAATGCATGGTCGTGCTCAAATATATCAATCTAAGATATTGGTATCATTTGTTTGAACAGTCTACTATGAAATCAAGAAATAATTGATTAAGCTTAATAAGGATGACATGCTCCGTGCCTTATGCTTAATCTGGATATCGTGTGACCAAAGGACTAAATATAAAATTATGTCTTGGTTCAAAGAGATCACCGATCTTCATTTAACCTAGATAGTTATAATGTTTTGCTAGAAACCGCTTATAACTTGTGGGCTATTTAAATATGATTTAGGCACACTGCCAGTGTTAAACGAACCTATAGGGTCACACAATAAGTGAACTTGTTAGGTTATGTTTCTGGTGACCAGGTTTGATGAATCTGGATGATATCCAGATTATAAGAATCTGACTTGGTAAATTAATTAGTTAAATTACCGAGATAATGACAGAATTTTATCATATCAGTTTTAATTTAATTTGAATTTAAATTAGAATATGATAAGATATTATTAGGGTTGGACTCTAAGAGGTTCGGGGGTTTTTAAGAAAACCCTAGCCGTCTTTTCAATAGTCCAATTTTTCGGTTGAGAACATTCGTGCCATTCTCTACCAGAAAGAAAAAAAACCCTCTCAAACCCTAGGCGCTAGCACTCCCCGGGTATCGAGTGAGTTCGCGGTGTGTATCCGATAGAGGACGTTCGCATACTGCAGCGTCTGGTGATTGTTCGGGTTGAACGTACAATAGCGTAATAAGAATCGAAGGATTTCGATTACAGCAACCAGAGGTAATTCTTAAAGCTTAGATCTTCTTAATCGTTTACTTGGGTCCTCGGGAGGGATTCGTGGATTTTTTCCGCGTTTAGGAGTCCACAAATCCTAACAATGTTAATATTGAGTATCTCAATACTCACGGATATAAGAACCACCGCCTAATCAGATAAGGAAGTCTAACACGTGCTAGTCTTAACGTATGAATAATGTCCTATCTCATTAATACTACAACTAGGGAATATTTAAGTACTAAAACTATACAGTGTAGTAGGAATCTCACATCATGATCTCGATCATAATTTTTCTTAACACAGTGTTGTACTAGGGAATTTATCTAATAGTTATTTTGCATGAAAGCAAAGAAAACAAACTGAAAAATAAATAATGCCTTATGTTATAAAACAGATATGTCATATAAAAAGTACAAGTGATTACCTCTAGGGTACAACACTAACACTTAGGGCAATCTTGAACACTAGGATAACTGAGGGGGTATCAGTTCAAGAGCATCTACTCAAGATGATTGCCTACTTGTAGGAGGCCGAGGTCTTAGGCGCAACGATAGATCCTGAAAGCCAAATTGACATAGTTCTTGAAGCTCTACCTGATTCATATTCTTAGTTCAAGTTGAACTACAACATGAACAGGTTAGATATGAATCTCACGGAGCTTATGAAAAGCTCTAGGTGGTAGAGAAGATCACGAAGCCGTGTGAAAGGTTTTGGTCTCTTATTCTGCTTCTTCTTCTTGAATTAAGGCAATACCTAAGAAATTCAAGAAGAAAATGGTCTAAAACAACGCAGGGGCCTAGACTACAGTATCTGGTCAGGCCTAGCCCAACGCGAAGCCCAAAGGCAAACGCTTTAAGTATAGCAAGAAAGGACATTAGAAGAAAGATTGTTTAGAATTCTAAGCCAAGCATATATTAGGTATTGCTCTATACTAAGAGTTTATTTTGATGGTTGGATCAACATCTTCCTAGATAGTTGATTCTAGAGCCACTGACCATGTCTGTAACTCTTTGCAAGGGTGGAGAAGGACAAAGAGACTTAACAAGGGTGAGCATAGACTTCAAGTAGGCAATGGAGTAAGAATATGGGCTGAAGCAGTGGGAGATCTTGATCCTATTTTTTATTGTAATAGAAAGTTAATTTTTAAAGATATTTTATATGTTTTTTGTTTGAAGCAGAATTTGATTTCAATTTCAAAATTGATGAATCAAGGATATTATGTTGCTTTCCATTTTGGTATCTCCATCAATAACGATGATAATTTAATCTGTACAGGAAGTATGTATATAAATCTTTTTTATATAAATCCTATTAGAAATAAAGGATTCCATATTCAAACTGTGCCCGATAATAAAGAGAGAAAGGTCATATCAAATTATTCGTATTTATGGTATCTAAGATTGGGACATAGAAATCCTAATCAGATTTAGAGGCTAATCCATAATGGGCCTTTAGGTTCATTGAGATTGGAAGAATGGTTGTAGTGTGAAACATATCTTAAAGGTAAAATGACCAAAATGTCCTTTACCAAAAAGACAGATAGAGCCATGGAAATACTAGCACTAGTTCATACGGATATTTGTGGTCCGACGACTATAGCAGCTAGAGGAAGCTACGAATACTTCATCACTTTCACAGATGATCACACTAATTTCGGTCACATTTATCTAATGAAGTGCAAGTTTGACTCTTTTGATAAATTCAAGGTTGAACTGGAGCGTCGAACAGGTTAACTAATTAAAACATTGAGATTAGATCATGGTGGAGAGTACCTCCTTGAGGAGTTTAAGGATTCCATGGTACATCACGATATAGTATATCGCTTAATCGTGATCGGGACATCCTCGCAGAATGGAGTAGCTGAGAGAAGAAATAAAACATTGATGGAAATGGTCAGAAGCATGATGAGTCATGTGACCAATAAAGGAAAGTAAGTACCATCTCCTAAACGTGGTCGGAAAATTTGAAAAATTTTTCACTGCGTTTTTACTTTGATTGTTTTCTGCAATTCCTTCACAATTTCCATCACTAGTCATCTAGTTGGTTATCTTTAGAGAGTTACTAGACTTGTCAAGTTTGGACTAAGTCCTAAGCAATTGGGGAGACTTTTTTTGGAAGAATTTGTTGAGTACTTGAGTGAATTGAAAAAGGCAAGAATGTGAGCCTATTTATATAAAAGCCAAAAAGAGCTAAACACGAGAGTGGGCGCAAATACATAAAGGAGTGCTTGTGAGAAAATTACTTCTTCTATCTAAACCTTCCAAGTAAAATCCCAACAAAATGTCCCAAGACTCTTTTGATATTTAAACGGCCTTTGAAACTCTTAATGCAAAAATGGATGAGATGAGGAGAGATATAACTAAATTGCAAACCAACCAAGGGCAAGCCTCAACTATTGCACAAAGAAAGGGTTATAAAGAACAAGATAGCCCTAGGATGAGAGAAGGAAATAATGCCATACCCCTGTTGTATGAGCAATGAGAGGATTTAGATGAGCATTTCGTAGTCATCCACCTACACCATTAAGAGGAGGTAGGCAAGGGTTAAGAGGAGGAAGAGGTAGAATAGAAGGTAGACATGATAGACAAAATGTGGGAGGGATTGAGAAGGAATTTGAAAGAATGGAAGATTGGGATGAAGGAGTCTATGAGGAGGATTATGGAGGACAAAATCATGAAAATGGGATTAGAGTGAGAAGGCCAGAAGAAGATGATGGAGAAAGAGAGATGATGCATATTAAAATGAAAGTATCCATTTTCAAAGCAAATGTGACCCAAAGGCTTATTTTGAAAGGGAAAGAAGGATGGAGATTTTCTTTGAGTGCTATGAGTATAGTGAGTGAACCAAGGTTAAATTAGCTATTTCAAGTTTCCTTGAGTATGCTTTAGTATAGTGGGACCAAGTAGCATCCCAAAGAAGGAGAATAGGAGATCAACTAGTTGCTACTTGGGAATTGTTGAGGAACTTGATGAGAGAGAGATTTGCACCCCTACGCTACTATAATAAACTTTACCAAAAGTTACATGTGCTTAGACAAGAAAATAAAAGTGTAGAGGTTTTTCTTAAGGAGTTGGAGATGGCCTTGATGAGGGCTAAAGTTGTTGAGGATGTGAGGGTTACAAAAGTAAGATTTTTGAGTAGGTTAATAGGGACATAGCAAATATGGTTGAATTACATTTTTATGAGACTTTGGAGGAGATAGTGCATATGGCCATTAAAATTAAGGGATAACTTAAAAGAAAGTCACATTCCAAAGAAACCATTTATACCAATCCTATTTTTAACCACCAACCTAAAGAAAGAGAAGAGCAACCAAAACCTCCAGGGCAGTAAAGAAAGCCCTATAAGCCTAGACAAGAATGGGTGAAGGACAACAGGAAAGGTATTGAGAGACCTCCAAGAACAAAAGTGATAGGAATCCATCCAACCAATGTGCTAAAGCTAAAGAAAAGGAATGGAGATTCTAACTCCATTCCATAGTGCCAAAGAAGAATTTAAATTATGAAGGCTTTCAATGGAGGATTCAAGCTAAACAAGCCACCAAGTTAAGGAATACGAAGATAGTAAAGAAGTTGGTGCTAAAAGGGAAGCTTGAAAGACTTTCAAGAAGACAAATCAAGAATCGAGAAAGTTGTCAAGCGATAGAGGATCAAAGAAGGGCCAAGAAGTTCAAAGCTTAAACAACAATTAGTGTGGAGAGCCAAGAGAGTACAAGAGGAAGCTGAAAACACAAGAAAAGTCAATTGTGTGGAGAGCAGTGCAGGCCTGACGCCAGGCCCAACAAGCCTACTTGGCGCCAGGCCTTCTCAGCTCGTTGGCCAGTTTGGGCAGCACCAACCCAGCGCTAGGCCCTTCCAACCGACCTGGCTCTAGGTCACTTCGGGATTAACCCTATTTTGCTAAGTTTTCTTGTTTTTGTTTTATATTTTTTTCTAATTTAATTCTCATGACTTCTATTATGTAATAGGGATGTTTTAAACCTTTTAAATACTTGAATGGCTAAGATTTCATCTCACCTTAGTTAGGTTTACATTCTTATAGATATGTTATTATAACATTTCAATATAACAACTTTCAATATTGATAGAAATGAAAAAGTCTCATTTAAGAGCTTTTGAGAGGTAATTCCTCTTAGCAAAATAACATGAACATCAAGACCATTCTTAGGGTCTAGTCCTTCCCTGTGTATTGAGTCTATAAAATCTTTTAGGATAGATCAATTAGTTTGCTAATTCGGGTCTTAGGTTATAGTTAATCTAAGGTTCTTGTTGGCGGTAAAGTTGGTTGGCTAAATTATTCTCTTCAAAGTGTTCTTGGTTTATTTTTGAATAAAGGGTCATTGGTTTTAATTTAGATGACTTGATTCTCATTTCTAGTGTTCTAAGTTCTCTATTTTGGCGTTGGGTCCTACTGTTTAAATTGGGTGTGTCATTTCTTTACAAAATTCTCTATTCTGAGTTCTTAGTTGGGCCTTTCATTTTGCCCCCATATTAGCCACAAAATTCAATAGAAAATCAACCCCAAGGTCATATCAAATAGTTTGGTATCAGATGGAGGAAAGCTTTGATTCTTATCAAGGTTTGGTTCTTCAAGACAAAGCTTCAAAGTTGGTCAATCCCGTAACTCAAATTTGTGCAACAAAAAGGTCAAGTTTTCTTTGATTTTTCTTGTTTTTTATGTGTTAAACTTGTGACTTGTTGGATAGTATAAACATTGGGTATTTTAAATTTCTTATTTTTTTCTTTATTTTGGGGACTAAAATTGCTTAAAATTTCTGCTATATCTTGAGTTCTGAAAACTGCATACAATGTGTTTGATATTTTTCTTGAGTGAACTTTTCACTAGAAATTGTCCCTAACACTTTTGTAAACACATTCTATAGTTGATTATCTATAATTTTTAATATTTTGGGGACATTTCTTGTCCATTTGAGATCATCTTAGTTGATAAATTCTTGTTCTTACTCTTGAATGCTATATTCCTTGAACCTCTAGTGTTACATTAAAAATTCCTATTAAGGTCTTTTCCATTCACCCACTCCCTAGTCAATTGTTGTTGAGCTTCTTCAATTCATTTAATTTTCTTGATTAATATAAACTCCTTGAGGCTCATTGTTGTGTGTTAATTAACATCCACCGTTAGTCACCTAGTTGGTTATCGTTAGAGAGTTAGTGGACTTGTCAAAGTTTGGACTAATTCCTAAGAAATTGGGGAGACTTTTGGGGAAGAATTTGTTGAGAACTTAAGTGAACTGAAAAAGGCAAGAGGGTGAGCCTATTTACATAAAAAGCCAAAGATAGTTAAACATAAGAATGAGTGCAAGCACGCAAGGGAGTGCTTGTGAGGAAATATTTCTTCTACCTAAACCATCCAAGTAAAATCCCAACAAAATGTCACAAGACTCTTTTGATATTCGAGCTGCCTTTAAAAATTTTTAACCAAAAATAGAAGGTATGAGAAGGGACATTGAGGGGATAAAATCTAACCAAAGCCAAACCTCAACGAATGCTAAAAAGAGAGATAGCCTTAGAGTGAAAAATGAGTACAAACCTCCACCCCATTATATGAGCAAGAAATGAAGGGATGTGAAGAACATTTTATGGGAGGTTATCTAAACATTCCAATAAAGGGAAGAGGTAGACAAAGGTTGGGGTTAGGTAAAGAAAGACATGAAAGGAAAAAGTTGGGGGGTGCAAGGAAATGAACCTATCCTAAGAAGTCCATATATACTAATCCCATTTTTCAACATTCACCAAACTAGAAAAATAAGCAACCAAAAAAAAAAAAAAAGAAAAAAACATTGCGAACAACCCAGAAGCCTAGAGAAGAAGAAGGTAGTATGGAAAGGATTGGGGTTGTGAAGGTTCTTCTATTGATTGGTGTTGCTAGAAAGATTGAGGGTGCAAATGTTGTTGAGGAAGAGGAGATTTAACAAAGGAGAAATATCTTTTGCGCTAGGTGCCTTATCCAACAAAAGACTTGTAGTATGACAATTAATGGAGGAAATTGTACCAATGTGATAAGTTCTACCTTAGTGGAGGACTTGGAATTAGAAACTATGAGACATCATAAACCATACAAACTCTATTGGTAGAGTGATTGAGGTAAAGTTAAAGTAAACAAACAAGTTGAGGTTGAGTTTTCTATGGGGGCCTATAAATATGTGGTGCTATGTGATGTGTTCCCAATGCATGTAGGGCATATTTTATTAGGAAGGCTATGGATGTTTGATAGAGATGTGGAGCACAAGAGGAGGGAGAATACATTTTTTGAACAAAGATGGGAAGAAGATTACACTACTTCCATTATCCCCTTGTGAGGTTCTTAATGATCAAAATATCTTCAGGGAGAAGGACAACAAGAGAACAGAGTTGAGAAAGAAGTAAAAGCAAGAGAGAAAATAAGAAAAGTTTAAGGAAAATTCAAAACAAGAGAAAAAAAAAAAGGTGAGCAGGGAGATAAAGCAAATGGGACCTTTTTGTGCTTGAAGAGTGAAAGTAATAAGAGAGAGT
>JANUWF010000796.1:0-23037 GCA_026120185.1 Voacanga thouarsii | reverse complement strand
TGCAAAATAATATGATATGCATCCCGACCCCCTTACTCTAGGGTTGGCTTTAGGTGGGGTTTCACAAACCCTCTAAGTCGTCCAGGCATGATGGGAGGATGAAGAAAGATGATAAAAACAGAAAGTATGAGGCTCTTACGTCACTGTTTACAACAAATGTTTAACTCTCAACCGTCTTATAATCACAACACCACCCAACACACCACCACTTAACATAAAACACCTCAAGATAATCAATAAACACCACTCAATGCCCTCCAACAAATCTGCAAGAAAAATAAGACATATGCTAATCCAAACACCTGTAACCAAAAGCTTATCAAGGAAACTATATCCATCTTACAATCACAATTCTCAAATTAGCCATACTATTTATATCATAATGCAAAGCTTATCAACATAAGGCTAAGTGAAACATTGAACAGGTATCCTTTACCCCAAAAGTTAATCACAAAGCATGCATGCTCAATCACTTCCAAAAAATGTAAACTATCAATTGCATTAATTATAAAGTAGTATCCATGATATTACCATTCAAATACAAGCTCAAAGAATGCAATCTTAACAATGAAATTCTTTACTAGAAAATATACAAGAATTTCTGCCCAAAACTCATAAGAAAAAACTTAACCGTTGAAAGTTCAGAAAATTCATACCATAATGATTCTAGACATGATTTTGCTCGATCTCTCAAGAAAAAAAAGGAAGAGTCTTAGATTGATGGCATCCTCAGAAACACCATTCTCTTAAATGTGTCACATATCCCTAGAAATCTTGCAAGGTAGGCATTGGGATCTTCCTTAGTTAACCCATCAAATTGGACTATATTCTGGATCATTTGGATAACATTAGATTTTATCTCAAATTGTTGACCTCTATCCTAGGCTATACGATACTAGAGCCTCTACCTGAGATTGCTGACTTTACAAAGTCATTCATAATCTGCCGGTTAGCTCCATCGTTACCACTATTGTTGGGTTGATTTACCTCCATTGCTTTCCTTACCCTTTCGCTTATAACCTTCCAGACCTTAGTGAGAGTTCTCTAAATTTCCAAGGTTGACTATCTCAGCTTTAGATCGTCTGGTCATAAACTAAGAGCAAGGTCTACATAAGATAAATTTTTTTTGAGATTATAAAATTTACAAGTTAAATAGTTAAGGTATGTTTGCAAATTAAGTTACAAGGAATTACAACACATAGAAATATTAAAGTAAAAGTATACAAGAAAATAAAATATAACACCTAGTCATACAAGGAATATATATACGTATAAGTATATTAACGTAGTTAAAGCAACAAATCCAAACTTTCATGATATTGTTCCCCAGCAACGGCGCCAAAAACATGATGTATAAATTTTAGGTAAATAAAATCATCAATTTTAAATCCATCCCTTAATCAAGTTTTAATTAAAACATTACTCCCAAAATACACATGTGAATAAGTATACTCATCGCAAGTATAGTGTAGGGAATTAATGAGTATCAATCCTCAAAGGAACAAGTACACACTAATCACCTTTTTCTTTCATTGTTTAACCGACCCAAATAAAGTGAGAAAATAATAAAAATAAAAGAAATATATACGACTCAAGGATGTAGGTTTATGCAATTTAGACAATTATCCCAAAAAAAAAATTAAAAAATAAGACAATGAACCAATTAGTAATTCTCTCAATTAATTATCATTTTGGAATCATGAAGGAACACACAGTACAATTCAATCGTTTGTCAAGTCATGAATTTACTTAGGTAAATTTCACTTAGTTTATCAATCCATTGAATCCTATATTTTAATTGATATTAACATATTTGTCAATCAAGCTAACATAACCAAAATATGCATTAACTAACCATTAATATCTTAATTCATTTAGTAGACTTGTCAATCAAGCCATCCTAACCAAAACATGCATGAATCTCAATTCCTAAAAAACATGAAATTAGCTGATAAACTTATGTCAAGGCGAAATTACCATAACCTTTGATCACTTAATTCCAAAATCCTAACATCAACGTTCAAATCCATCATAATTTGAAAAATATGAAATTAATGCAATGAAACTCGACATCGTTGTGTCAATGTCAAATAGAAGTACTCATGTTAATAACAAATGAAATAAAGTAATTAAACACCAAAGATGACAAAGAGTTGATCAAATAACTAAATTAACCAAAAATCATGAATTCTAAAATAATGTTAAATTACAATAAAAGCATTGAATACATCATTGCTAAAGAAAAAGAAGATAAAGAAAAAAGAAAGCACTCATAGACAAGCCTTTTTCTTCTTCCTTGAAGACTCTCTTGAACAATCCTCCTTGGCTTGGGTTGACACCTCTTTCAATGAGAGAATCAGAAATTCTACCCTTTAATTCACCTTTCTTAGTTGTATATCCAACCCTTGTGTTCTCTTGTGCTTTTATAGGCCTCTTGGATACCAATTTCATGGTTGAGGAAGTCTTGGTTGAGTTGAAATAGGAAAATACCAAAATCCTTGAATAAGCCCTAATTTCGCGTATAAAATTTTTGCCTCCAAAGCATACCTAGCACCAGATACCTTCGACCCACCTGGCGTTAAGTGCAATCTTTTCTTCCTCTGTTTATGGTTGTCTCTCCTTGGCAGGTAGAATGGACCCAGCACCAGGTACACTTGCTAGACTTGGTGCCAGGTTTGTTCTAGAAAACCCCTTGAAGCTTGCTCAAACTCTGCTATTGGAGCAGAATGGACCTGCCGCCTGGACCACTGGCTGGGCTTGACACCAGGTAAATTCTGGTTCTATGCACTTTCTTCTCGATTTTAACTTAAATCTGCACATATTTGCTAAAAACACATTTTACAAGCAAAATGTCAAATCAAAAGAAATATGCCTAGTTATTAAAATGAATGTATCTCAAAACACCCTCAAATAATTAGGAAAAGAATGGTGATTCTAACTGACATCAGTTATCAACTTACATGTAATTTTTTGTAAATATAGTGAGATGCCATTACAACTCTTTCAAGCTTGTGAAGTTTTTTATTGTTGGGGTCTAGATTTTATGGGGCCTTTTCCTAATTTAATGGGTAATAACTACATTTTGGTTGCGGTTGAATATGTGTCTAAATGGGTAGAGGATCAAACTTTGTCTACTAATGATACATAGGTTTTGGTTAAATTTCACAAAAAGCTTTTCACCCGTTTTGGTGTACCCATAGTACTTATTAGTGATATACGTACTCACTTTTGTAACCATCAACTGGAAAAAGTTCTCAAACACCTAGGTGTGACTTATAAGATTGCTACCCCATATCATCCCTAAACTAGTGGCTAAGTTGAGGTAGTCAATAGGGAGCTCATATGAATTTTGGAAAAGATTGTCACCCCTACCATGAAAAATGGAAGTTTGAGATTGGGTGACATTCTTTGGGCCTATCGAAGTGCCTTTAAGAATCAAATATGTACTACTCCATAGAGGTTAGTTTACAAAAAACTTGCCAATTGCCTGTAGAGGTTGAGCATAAAGCATATTGGGCCATTAAACTTGTTAACTTTGATCTTGAGTCTATAGCTAAGCAAAGATTGCTCTAATTAGATGAACTGGATGAATGGCGTGCTACTACTTATGATAATTCCAAGATCTACTTATGATACCTTCTGGATCTACAAAAAGCATCATCCTAATCGTAAGTTCCACGAAGGTGACCAAATTTTATTGTTTAACTCATGCCATAGACACATCCTAATAAAGCTCAAGTCTCATTAGTCTGGCCAATTCATGGTCTAGAAGGTATCACCATCTAGCGCAATTAAAGTGTCCCATCGGGAGAAAGGTGCCTTCACGGTTAATGGAAATCGTTTGAAATACTATTTTGGTGAAGACCTTGATAGCTTGGATTATGTTGACTTTTCTCTCCACACGGCTTATTTTCTTCCCTAAAGAAGTACCTTCCTATTTTTTCTTTTAGAGTTTGAAAGCATGCTCTTCTACCTTTATTTTTATTTCTTCTTTTAGTTTTCCTTTTGTTCATTTTTCCTTTTGATTTTAATAATCTTTCTTTGGTATTATTTTTCATTTAGTTGTTTTATTTTCTTTTCACTTTTTATTCTTGTTTTATTCTTTTTATCATGTTTCTTTGCTTAGGATTAACTCAACAATTGTCAAGGAAACAATGCTCTTTCGGGATGAATTCCACACGATTTTCAACACTACATGGCTATGGAAAGTATTTCTTTAAGTTGTCTTTCTTTCCTTTTTCTTTTTAGTCCCTGGGATAATTTTCTTGTGATATTATGAACAATGTCCAACTTAAGTATAAGGGAGGGAATCAAGCCAATACTTTTCATGCTTTCATTATTGATTTCTTTTTTATCAATTTTTTGCGAAATTATTTTTTACTTTTTCAAGAATTTGTAACAAGAGTGGTTTTGAGCTTACAATTGAAGTAATTTATCTATAATGGAGTTATGATTTTCTTTTTAACTTTAGATATGGGTTTTTCATTCATTATGGTTGTATATTTGTTAAAAGGTAAACTTGTGTATTAAATTTAATTTTGCTAAGTCTAGAGCATTTAAGTTAACCTTAGTTATATTTAGTATTTGAGGTTATTTTATTATTTGAGTTTAAATGTAGATGATATGATGAATATGGGAAAAGCTGTTAACTAATTCCTATATTATAGATTTAAAATTTGCTTGACTTTGAGTTTTGAATAAGGATTGTGAGAAAATAAGAAACACAATGAGTAAAAAAATCATTGTTGTGTGAGCTAAAAAAAGAATTAAGAGGCAAAGAAATGCTCTTGTTTTTAACGTCAAAGACCATTTACTGAAAAGGGAGTTAATATAGAGAGAAGTAGTAAGTTTTGTTCGGTGCACTCTCTTAAGGCTATCCCGAAGGCAAAAAGGCAAGAAGACATGAAAAAGTTAAGAAAGAAAAATGTTGAAAAAGAAGAATAATGACTATATGGGGGCCAATATGTTATGTGAAGAGAAATCCATTTACTTGGGGCTATCAATTCTCTAATTCGTTGAAAAAAATTGGAGTGTTTCCTTATTCTACTAATTGAGTTCGTGATGCTTGAATTGGTTAAATAGCTGAACTTGTATGATTAATAAGTATCCATGTTTTTGCTGAAGGGCTGGAATAATTTTCTTGTACTAAATATGAGCTTTTTCAACTTAACTTTGCTAGCCTTAGGATTATTTGATTTAATACTTGAGTTTGCAAGGTTTTAAAAGGGTTGAATGATGGGCGAGATTGTGTTTAAGGTTGGAGGAAGATTATTGCTTTACTATAGATGAATTTGATGGAGAATGAGTGTTGTGAATTGTTTTGTCTTGTTTATAAGCAATTTTCTTAATGATTAACTCTTGTAAGCTTGAGGACAAGTAAACTTTAAGTGTGGGGAATGTGATAGGGCGATTTGAGGATATTTTTGTGATACTTTTGATTTAATAACTAGTTATTTCCCATCTTCTTTGATGTTTTGCTTGTGGAAAGTGTTTTTACTGAATTTGTACAGGAATTGTATGATTTTAAATGAAATTGAAATTTTCCAGACTTGATCGGTGCCTCCCAGATTGATTGAACCAGCCGTGGCTTGGTTCTGGACAAACAGTGAAAACAAAGCTCGAATGGTGAAGCTCCAGTGCTGGACCGGCATCGGTTCAGATGCAGTGACCCAGTGCCATCCCTGCTCTGTTATGACAGTTTAATGTTATTTTCCAAGTCAAATTGGAAATTGCCAAAGAGGTTAACTTGTTTATTCTTGATATGGATGAAGATTCTAAATTCCTTTTAATCCTAGGTCGACCTTTTTTAGGAACTACCAAAGCCTTAATTGATATTCACGGAGGAAAATTGACACTTTGGGTTGGGGACCATTTTCCATGCCCTTTCATTGACCAAAAGTTAGAAAGGTTAGCGGGACATGAGTTTTATTTCTTTTTAGATAGCATTTCCAGATACTTTCAAATTCCCATAGCACTGGAGGATTAAGAGAAAACCACATTTACATGCCCTTTTGGTACATTTACGTATAGACATATGCCTTTTGGTTTTTGCAATGGTCCTAAAACATTCCAATGGTGCATTATGGTCATTTTCAAAAGGCCTGTGGGAGACATCATGGAGATATTTATGGATAATTTTTCTGTTTTTGGTGATTCTTTTAATTTCTATTTGGCCAATTTGGAAAAAGGTACTTCAAATGTGTGAAGAGACCAACCTCATGCTCAATAGGGAAAAGTTTCATTTCATGGTGTAAGAAGGTATAGTATAAGGACACAAAATTTCAAATAAAGGTATTGAGGTTGATAGGGCCAAGATTGAGGCAATTGAGAAACTCCCTCCTCCAACTTCCGTGAAGGCTATTCGAAGTTTTCTTGGTCATGCAAGTTTTTATAGGAGGTTTATCTTGGACTTCTTAAAGATTTCTAAACCCTTTACTTCTTTGCTTGAGAAAGATGTTGTTTTCCATTTTAATGAAAAAATGTTTCAATGCTTTCAATATGCTTATAATGAAATTGATCAATTTTCCTATTTTAATTGCATCAATTGGTCTCTTCCTTTTGAACTAATGTGTGATACATGTGATTATGCAGTGAGTGCAGTGCTTGGACAAAGGAGGAAAAAGAACATTCAACAAATTTATTATGCAAGCAAAACTTTTACGGCGGCAGAAGAGAACTACACCACAATGGTGAAGGAGTTACTTGCAATATTGTTTGCTTTTGACAAATTTCATTCTTATCTTATTTTGTCGAAAGTCATTGTGTATACAAATCATTTCGCCATTATGTACCTACTAAACAAGCATAATTGTAAACCAATATTGATAAGATAGGTTTTATCGTTGCAGGAATTTGGCTTGGACAATAAGGACAAAAAGGGAGAGGAAAATTTGGCTGCGAATCACTTGTCTAGGTTGGAAAATAAAAACCTTGAGCTATTGGCTGAATGAGACATCAATGACACCTTCTCGGTTGAATAGCTTCTACTACTGTGGATGGTGAGATTTTCAACTACCTTGGTATGCGAATTTTGCTAATTACTTGGTTGTAGGAATTATTCTGATATATTTCAATGTATGACAAAAGAAGAAATTCCTCTCTGAAGTAAAGCATTACTTTTGGGAAGATCCGTTGTTATGCGGATCAAATCATCCGAAGATGTGTGGATTTCGTGAAAAGTACTAATATCTTGAAACATTGTCCTAAAGTACCTGCGGGAGGCCACTACCAAGCTACCAATACCACAGGTAAGGTACTTGAGTCAGGTTTTTATTTGCTTACACTCTTCAAGGATTTGCAAAAGTTAGTTCAAAGTTGTGATAGGCCTCAACGTATGGGTAACATCTCTGAATCTAATACGATGCCATTACAAATTTTTTAAGCTTGTGAAATTTTTTATTGTTGGAGAATTGATTTCATGGGCCCTTTTTCTAGTTCTTTTAATAACAAAAATATATTGGTTGCAGTTGAGTATGTATCAAAGTAGGTTGAGGCGCAAGCCTTGTCGACTTTTACCTTGTTTTCTTTTCCTTAAACAATCATGTATTAAATATTTCCAATGTAGTTTGACATTATTTTTGTGATTCATGATTTCTTGAGTTAATTTGGTATTTTGATCAATTCATTATTTACCTTAAGATTTAATTTTTTTTTCTTATAGAATTGGTTGATTGATTTTTGTTCTTAATTTGCTTGAAAAAGAGGTTGGTAATAACTTCAATTAATTTGTTTAATATTTGCTATCTCTTAACTTGTTTGAAAAAGGGGTTAATTGTTAAGAATTGTGGTCATCAAAAGTTAGTTGATGATAGATAGAATATGGATTCGTTGACTAATTTTATGTTTTAAATCACCTAGAATATAGGGGTTTATATGTGGATTGATTTTAATGCATATTTTAGATTAGTTAGATGAGACATAATATATTCACTAATTTAAATAGAAAATAGTGATTCCATAGATTGTGAACGAAGTGAGTCTATAGTAAATCCTTCATGAGACCAAGATAATTATTGATTGTGATATTGGCTAAGTAATTCATTCTCCTGTTTTCAAAAACTTTTGTCTAAATTGCATAGTTTCACATCCTTGAGTTGTATATATTTCTTTATTTTTCTTATTTTTATCTTAGTACTTTATTTCGGTCGGTTAAACAATGAACGAAAAGTGATTAGTATGTACTTGTTCCTTTTTAGGATTGATACTCATTAATTCCCTATGCTATGCTTGCGATGAGTATACTTGCTCATATGCATATTTTGGAATTAATGTTTTAATTAAAACTTGACAAAGGAATGGATTTAAATTTGATGATTTTTATACGCCAAAAATTAATGCATCATGTTTTTGGCACCGTTGCTGGGGAACAATATCATGAAAGCTTGGATTTTATTGATTTAATCATGTTTATATGTTAATATATCTATATGTAAATATGTGAATATGTCTATTTGTTCTTTGTACATATTGGTGCCATATTTTGCTTTCTTGTATATTTGTAATTTAATGTCCCTACATTTTGTAATTTTCTCTAACCAAACTTCTAAGCATGTATCTTAACTAACTAACTAACTAACTTGATTTCATAATGTAACACTAACTAGTTATTTCGTATAGGTAAGACGGCCAATTGGAGCATGGGACGGTATCCGAACATGTCTCACGGGATGACATCCCAACAATTCGACTCCATTGCCTTACAAGGGGTGTAGGAAAATTTTACCACCTATGTAACTAAATGTTTTTATAAGATAGATTACACATTGGCAAAATTTTAGGGCATGATTAGAAATATTGAAAGGCAAATTTAGTTTTTAATGGATTTAGTTGTAAAAACACCATTATGGGTGGAAAGACAACATGATTTAGCTGGCATTACATTACGAAGTGGTAAAGAGCTACCCTATCCTAGCACGAAACCGGTACCATCTCAAGAAGATGGATCGGAACCAACCCCTCCTGTTGAACCTTTTGAAAAGCAAACTAAAAATCATATTTTCAGCCATTGTACCTAACCCTATTCACATACACAAAGCAAGAGAAGTTGAACAGTTTAACAAGTTTTTGGAAATATTCAAACAACTGCACATAAACATTCTACTTAGTGAGGCCTTAGTGCACATGTCCAAATATGCAAAATTTCTCAAAAGCACGCTGGTGAACAAAAAAAGGTTGGAGGAATTATCCACTGTGGTTTTCAATGAGGAATGCTCAACTATCTTGTTGGACCAACGGACTTTGCCATGAAAAGAAAGTGATCCAGGGAGTTTTTCTATTTCTTGTCTTGTTGGGACTCTTAAATTTTGTAATGCATTAGCTGACTTTAGTGCTAGTATAAATCTTTTTCTATATAAAACTTTCAAAAAGCTAGACATAGGTGAAACCAAGCCCGATAAGATGAGTATTCAACTTGCGGATCGATCTATTAAATATCCTAGGGGAATAGTAGAAGATGTACTAGTTAAAGTAGATAGATTTATATTTCTATGGACTTTGTTATTCATGATATGGATGAAGATTCTACAGTCCCTTTAATCCTAGGTCAACCATTTTTAGCAACTACCATAGCCTTAATTGATGTTCATTAAGGAAAATTGACACTTTCGGTTGGGGACGAGGAAGTATTATTAAAATTCACAAAAGCATGCAACATCCTATTTCTTATGATGATTCTTGTTTAAGGGTTAATATTTTTGATGAACCTATCTTTGACTTTGTGCAAGAATCATTTGTCCAATGTTTTGTAGAACAATCCATTGCATATTTGGAGGACTTGAAAGAGGGCCATAAGTTAGGAAAGTTTGAGGAAATTGAAAAAGAAGTTCGGGAAGGATGAAGACATCTATTGAGGAACCACTGGAATTGGACTTGAAAATTTCCCCAAGCAGTTGGAATATGCATTTCTAGCAGTAGGTGAAAAACTATCTGTGATCAATTCAAAAGACCTTATTTGTGAACAAAAGACCAAATTGGTAAGTCTATTGGAAAAATATAAGGGAGTCATTACATGGAAAATCACGAATATTAAGGGAATCAGCCATTCCTTTTGTACTCACAAACTATTGTTAGAATCAGGAGCCAAACTCATAGTGCAACCTCAACGTATGTTGAATCCAAACATGAGTGATGTGTTAAAAGGTGAGGTAATTAAACTCTTATATTTCGGTATCATATACCCTATTTCTGATAACATTTAGGTTAGCCCAGCACAAGTGGTACCAAAGAAGAGAGAAATGACTGTGTGCTCAAATTAGAAAAATGAGTTTATCCTGATGAGATGGGTAACCAGTTGGAGAGTTTGCATTGATTATAGGAAATTGAATGAGGTAACTACGAAGAGCCCTTTCCCTTTCATTAACTAAATATTAGAAAAATTAGCCAGACATAAGTTTTAATGCTTTTTAGATTGTTTTTCTAAATTCTTTCAAATTCCCATTGCACCAGAGGATCAAGAGAAAACCACCTTTACGTGCCCTTTTGGTACATTTGCATATAGATATATACCTTTTGGTCTTTGTAATGGCCCCGGAGCAGTCAAACGGTGTATGATGGCTATTTTTGAAGGGCTTGTGGGAGACTTCATGGAGGTATTTATGGATAATTTTTCTACTTTTTGTGATTCTTTTGATTTCTGTTTGGCTAATTTGGAAAAGGTACTTCAAAGGTGTGAAGAGACCAACCTCATGCTTAATTAGGAAAAATACCACTTCATGATGCAAAAAGGTGTAGCATTAAAACACAAAATTTCAAAGAAAGGTATTGAGGTTGATATCACCAAGATTGAGGCAATTGAGAAACTCCCTCCTCCAACTACCGTGAAGGCTGTTCGAAGTTTTCTTGGTCATGCAGGTTTTTGTAGGAGATTTATCTTGGATTTCTCAAAGATTTCTAAACCCCTTACTTCTTTGCTAAAAAAAGATGCTACTTTATTATTTTCATGAAAAATGTCTCAATGCTTTCAATATGCTTAAAACGAAATTGATCAATTCTCCTATTTTAATTGCATCAGATTGGCCTCTTCCTTTTGAACTAATGTGTCATGCAAGTGATTATGCAGTGGGCACAGTGCTAAGATAAAGGAGAAATAAGCACTTTCAACCAATTTACTATGGAAGCAAAACTCTTGCAACGGCACAAAAGCACTACACCACAATGGAGAAGGAGTTTCTTGTAATAATATTTACTTTTGACAAATTTCATTCATGTCTTATTTTGTCCAAAGTCATTGTGTATACGGATCATTCTAGACTTAAGTACCTACTAAAAAAGCATGATTCCAAATCAAGATTGATAAGATGGGTTTTATTGTTGCAGTTATTTGACTTAGAGATTAAGGACAAAAATGGAGGGAAAATTTTGGCTGCGGATCACTTTTCTAAGTTGGAAAATCCTAATCTTGAGCCATTGGCCAAAGGAGACATCAATGACACCTTCTCGAATGAACAACTTCTACTTGTGGATTGTGAGATTCCTCAACTACCTTGGTATGCAGATTTTACTAATTACTTTGTTGTGGGATTTATTTCAGAAGATTTTAATGCACAACAAAAGAAGAAATTCCTCTCTAAAGTAAAGCATTAATTTTTGAAAGATCCGTACTTGTTCCAGTGCTGTGTGGATCAAATCATTAGAAGGTGTGTAGATTCGATGAAAAGTACCAATATTGTGAACCAATATCATGAGGGACCCGTGGGAGGCCACTTCCAAGCTACCAACACCTCACAAAAGGTACTTGAGTTTTGTTTTTATTAGCCTACACTCTTCAAGGATTCGCATATGCTTGTTCAAAGTTGTGATGGGTGTCAACATACGGGTAACATCTTTAAATCTAATGTGATGCCATTACAAAATTTTGAAGCTTGTGAAAGTTTTGACTATTGGGGAATTAATTTCATGGGCCTATTTTCTAGTTCATTAGGTAACAAGTATATCTTGGTTGTAGTTGTGTATGTATCAAAGTGGGTTGCGGCGCAAGGTTTGCCAACTAATGATACGCGAGTTGTAGTAAAATTTCTAAAACAACTCTTCACCCAGTTTGGAGCGCCTAAGGTACTTATTAGTGATATGCGAACCCACTTTTGTAACAGTCAATTAGATAGTTCTCAAGTTTTTAGGGGTTACTCATAAGTGTGCTACCTCTATCATCCCCAAACAAGTGGCCATGTTATGGTGGTTAATAGAGAATTAAAAGAATCTTGGAAAAAGTGGTTAATCGTACAAGAAAGGATTGGATTTTGAAGCTAGATGATATTTTTTGGGCTTATAGGACAACTTTTAAAACTCCTCATGGTACTATCCCTTATCGATTGGTGTATGGATAATCTTGTCATTTACTAGTAGAGATTGGATGCAGGGTGTATTGGGCTATTAAACTTGATAACTTTAATCTTGATCTTGCTGGACAATCTAGGTTACTTCATTTGAATACCTTGGATGAATTGCACATAGTAGTTTGTGATAATTCTCTCATCTATAAAAGGAAAAGGTAAAACAGAGGCATGAAAAACATATTGCTCAATCTTGGGAGTTTAAAGAAGGTGATCAAGTATTGTTTTTTAACTCTCGCTTGCGACTCTTTCTGAGAAAGTTGAAATCATGATGGTCCGAGCCGTATGTGGTAACTAAGGTTTGTGCTTTTGGTACACTTGAAGTCTCTCACACGGATAGTGGCACCTTTAAGGTTAATGGAAATTGGGTAAAATGTTATTATGGGGTGACATTGGTCACTTTAGATCATGTATATATTTTTCTCTATGAGCCATGATTCTTCTTTCGGATTGTATAAATGTTTTTCATCCTTGTTATTTTTTTCTTTCTTTTATTTTTTTCTTTTTTTTTGTTTGGTCATTTTTCTCTTTCTTTTTCTAGCTTTATATTTTTCTTTGATTTGTTTCTTTTTAAATAGAAACTCTTGTAATGACTCTTCCTTGTAGTAGATTCAAACATGGTGGTATGAAAATGTAATGGAAGTATCTTCTCCACTTTTTTCTTCTTCTTTATTAATTTTGGTCTTCTTGGCTGTACTATTATTGATATATCTTTGGCCATTTAGGACAATGTCCAGTTCAAGTGTGTGTGTGTGTGGGGGGGGGGGGGAGAAATAAATACTTTTCCATATATCATTTTTGTGTAAAATGTTTTCAAATTTTAGTGGTTTTTCATTGTTAATCAAGGTTATAACTCCTTTTCTTACTTGGATACAAATTTTGTCATTCAATTGGTGGAGTTTTTGTGCTATTGGTTTGTTGGATTAGATATTTTTCAGAAGTTTAGAATTTTGATTATTCTTGTTTATGTATTGGTGTTTGAATGTTATTTGACTCATCTAGTTAAAATATGGAGGATATGATGAATATGGGTAAAGTTTATTGGCTAACTCTTGTATTATGAGTTAAATTTTTTCTAGCTTTGAGTTATGATGAGGAAAGTGAATTGTCAAAAGATCTTTGAGAGGAAAGATTGTTGAAAAAATTGTGGAACATTCTTGTGAGTTGAAGAATTGGAAAAATGTGTTGATTGATTCCTCTCTAAAGATAAGAAAAAAAAATTGTTTTTGCTTGATATGGGGGCCAATACGGATAGTGAAGAGAAAACCACTTTTTGAAGCTATGAATTTCAAATAGTAAAAGAAAGGAATATTGTTGATAAAATGATGAGTGATGGTTGAAAGAGGGCTAATACGGTATGTGACATGAAATCCATGCACTTGAGGCTATCAATTCCCTAAGTTATAAAAAAAATAGAGAGAAAAAGATTGGAGTGCTTTCCCTGCATCATGACTTAAGTTATGCAGTTTTTGGATTTGTAATATTTGAGTTGGTAGATGGCTTTACTTATATGATTCACATTATCTATATTTTTAACTTGAAGAGTGAAATAATTTTCTTAGACTAAAGTATACACTTGATTAATTTGACTTCAAGAGTTTTGTAATGTCTTGTAAAATGTTTCAAAGTTTGAATTGTTTTCAATGGGTATGAATGACAATATTTGTATCTAGAGTTTGAAGGGATGTTATAATCCTTGGTATGTGGTAAAACGTTTTTGGAATGAGTAAAAACTTGTGTTTTCTTGATAATTTTCTTGGAGTAAACTGTTTTGCTTTAGGACAAGCAAAAGTTCAAGTGTGGGGGTATGTGATAGGGTCAAAAATCACTATTAGTTTTCCAGTTATTAGAGGTTATTTTGAGATACATTTGTTGAAATAATTAGGCATATTCCTTTCTATTTGACATTTTTCTTGTTGAAAGTGTTTTTTGCAAATTTGTGCTGATTTGAGTTAAAATCAAGCTAAAAGTGAACAATTCTAGAATGTACCTGGCACCATGCCCAGCCAAGGGACCAGCCGCCGGGTCCATTCTAGTCTAGCAAAGGAATTCGAGCAAAATTCAATACAAAAGTAGAATAGACCTGGCGCCAGGTCTGGCAAGTGCTCCTGGCCTCAGGTCCATTCTGTCTGCCAATGAGAACAGACCAAAAATATAGTAAAAACAGGGTAAGAACATAGTGCACTTGGAGCTAAGTGGGTTGAAGGTACCCGGCAGCAGGTAAGCTATGGTAAGCAAATATTCAGTGCACGAAATTAGGAATTTTCCAAGGATTTTGGTATTTTTTGAATCCTACTCGGCCAAGACTTCTTAGGCCATATATTTAGCAACTAAGAGGCCTATAAAAGCACAAGAAAATAAAAGAGAAGAGATATATACATGTGGAGGTAGATTCAAAAGGAAAAATTCTTAATCACTCATTGAAGGAGGACTTCATCTAATCAAGGTGGATTGTATAAGAGAATCTTCAACGAGGAAGAAAGTGGCTTGTCTTGGAATTTGATTCATTTTTGTGATTATTTTTGTGATTCAGGATTTTCTTGAGTTAATTTAGTATTTTGATCAATTCATTATTTATCTTGGAATTTGATTATTTATTTTTCTTACAAAGATTGTTGATTGATTTTTGTTATTAACTTTCTTGAAAATGAGGTTGGTAATGACTTCAATTAATTAGTTTTATATTTGTTATCTCTTAACTTGCTTGAAAAATTGGTTAATTGTTAGGAATTGTGGTAATCAAAGGTTAGTTTGTGATTGATAGAATATGGATTCATTAACTAATTTAATATTTTAAATCACCTAGAATATAAGGGTTTATATGTGGATTGATTTTAATTCATCTTTTGGATAAGTTAGTTGAGATAGAATATGTTCACTAATTTAACTATAAGATAGTGATTCCATAGATTGTAAACGAAGTGGGTCTATAGTAAATCCTTCATGAGACTAAGATAATAATTGATTGTGATATTGGCTAAGTAATTCATTATCATGTTTTCAAAAGCTTTTGTCTAAATTGCATAGTTTCATATCTTTGAGTTGTATATATTTCTTTATTTTTCTTATTCTAATCTTACTTCTTTATTTAGGTAGGTTAAATAATGAATATAAAGTGATTAGTATGTACTTGTCCCTTTGAGAATCGACACTCGTTAATTCTCTATACTATTCTTGCAGTGAGTAACTTGCTCATATGTGTATTTCAAAATTAATATTTTAATTAGCTTGACTAAGGGATGGATTTAAATTTGATGATTCTTATACACCAAAAATTTAAACATCAAGTTTTTGGCACCGTTACTTGGGAGAATATCATGAAATCTTGGATTTTATAGATTTAACCATGTTTATATGTTAATATGTCTATATGTAAATATGTGAATATGTCTATATGTTCCTTGTATGAGTTCGTGCCATATTTTATTTTCTTGTATATTTGTAATTTAATGTCCCCACGTGTTGTAATTTTCTCTAACCAAACTTGTAAACATGTATTTTAACTAACTAACCTGATTTCATATTTTTAAACTTACACGTTATTTTGTATAGGTAAGATGGCCAGTTGGAGCATGGGACGGTATCCTAACATCTCTCACAGGAGGACATCTCAACTATCTAACTCCATTGCCTTAGAAGGGGTGTCGAAAAAATTTGTCACCTATGTAACTAAACGTTTTTATGATATAAATGACACATTGACAAAATTTAATGGCATAATTAGAAATATGGTAATGCAAACTTAGTTTTTAATGGATTTAGTGATAATGTCACCATTAGGGGTGGAAACATAACATGATCTTGCTGCCATTACATTACGAAGTAGTAAAGAGCTAGCCAATCTCAGCACGAAAGTAGTACTATCTAAAAAAGATGGGTTGGAACCAACTCCTCTTGTTAAACCTTTTGAAAAAAAAACTAAAAAAATCAGATTTTTAGGCACCATTACCTTACCCCACTTGCACACACAAAGCGAGAAAAGATGCACAGTTTGACAAGTTTTTGGAAAAATTAAAAAAACTGCACATAAGCATTCCACTTAGTGAGGCCATAGTGCGCATGCCTAAATATGCAAAATTTCTTAAAAGCATGCTAGTGAGCAAAAAAAGGTTAGAGAAATTATCCACCGTGGTTTTAAATTAAGAACGCTCAGCTATGTTGTAGGACTAACGCACTTTGCCATGAAAAGAAAGTGATCCAGGGTGTTTTTCTATTCCTTGTCTTGTTCGAGCTCTTACATTTTGTAATGCATTAGCAGACTTAGTTGCTAGTAATAATCTTTTACCATACAAAACATAAAAAAAGCTAGGCCTAGGTGAACCTAAGCCCACTAAGATGAGTATTCAACTTGCGAATCAATCTATTCAATATCGTAGGGGAATAGTAGAATTTGTACTAGTTAAAGTGGATAGATTTATATTTCCTGTGATTTTTGTTATTCTTGATATGGATGAAGATTCTAAACTCCCTTGAATCATAGGTCGGGCTTTTGTAACGACTTCCAAAGCCTTAATTGATGTTCTTAGAGGAACATTAACACTTTGGTTTGCGGACGAAGAAGTCATTGTCAAAATCCACAAAAGCATACAACATCATATTTCTTATTATGATTCTTGTTTAAAGGTTGATATTCTTGATGAACCTAACTTTAACTTTATGCGGGAATCATTTGTCTAATGTTATATGGAACAATCCATTACATATTTGGAGGACTCGAATGAGGGCCATAAGTTGGGAAAGTTTAACGAAATTGAAACAAGCAGTTCGGGGAGGATGAAGTCATCCATTGAGGAACCACCGGAATTGGACTTGAAAGACCTCCCCGAGCACTTACAATATGCATTTTTGGCAAAAGGTGAAAACTGCTCGTGATTATTGCAAAAGACCTTACTTGTGAACAAGAGACCAAATTGGTAAGTCTATTGAAAAAATATAATGGAGTTGTTGCATGGAAAATCATAGAAATTAAGGGAATTAGCCCTTCCTTTTGTACTCACAAAATCTTATTGAAAGAAGAAGCTAAACCCGTAGTGCATCCCCAACATAGGTTGAACCAAAACATAAGTGATGTTATAAAAGGTGAGGTGATTAAACTCTTAGATTTCAGTATCATTTACCCTATTTCTGATAGCATTTGGGTTAGCCTAACACAAGTGGTACCAAAAGAAAGGGAGGAATGACTATGAGCCCAAATGAGAAAAATGAGTTGATCCTGATGACATTGGGAACCGGTTAGAGGGTTTGCATTGATTATAGGAAATTGAATGAGGTAACTAGGAAGGACCATTTTCCTCTCCCTTTCATTGACCAAATATTAGAAAAATTAGACAGATATGAGTTTTAATGCTTTTTAGATTATTTTTCCAAATACTTTCAAATTCCTATAGTACTGGTGGATCAAGAGAAAACCACCTTTATATGTCCTTTTGGCACTTTTGCATATAAGTGTATGCCTTTTGGTTTTTCCAATGGTCCCAAAACATTCCAATGGTGCATGGTGGTTATTTTCAAAGGGCTTGCGATAGATATCATTGAGGTATTTATGGATGATTTTTCTATTTTTTGTGATTCTTTTGTTTTGTGTTTGGCCAATTTAGAAAAGGTACTTCAAAGGTGTGAAGAGACCAATATCATGCTTAATTGGGAAAAATGCCACTCCATAGTGCAAAATGGTATAGTATTGGGGCACAAAATATCAAGAAAAGTTACTGAGGTTGATAGGGCCAAGATTGACACAATTCAAAAACTCCCTTCCCCAATTTCCGTGAAGGCTATTTGAAGTTTTCTTAGTTCTGCAGGTTTTTATAGGAGGTTTATCTTAGATTTATCAAAGATTTCTAAACCCCTTACTTCTTTTCTTGAAAAAAGATGCTTTTTTTTTAATAAAAAATGTCTCATTGCTATTTGTGTAGATTTGAGTTAAAATCAAGCAAAAAGTGAACAATTGAGAAACTCCCACCTCCTACTTTTGTGAAGGCTATACGAAGTTTTCTTAGTCATGTAAGTTTATCTTAGATTTCTCAAAGATTTCTAAACCCCTTACTTCTTTTCTTGAAAAAGATGCTATTTTTATTTTCATAGAAAATGTATCAATGCTTTTAGTATGCTTAAAATGAAATTCATCAATTCTCCTAATTTTATTGCATCAGATTGGTCTCTTCATGTTCAACTTATGTGTGATGCAAGTGATTTTGCCGTTGGTGCAGTGCTTGGATAAAGAAAGAATAAGCACTTTCAACTAATTTACTATGCAAGTAAAACTCTTACGGTGGCACAAGAGAACTACACCACAACGGAGAAGGAGTTGCTTGCAATAGTGCTTGCTTTTGACAAATTTTGTTCTTAACTTATTTTGTTCAAAGTCATTGTGTATATGAATCATTCCACCCTTAAGTACCTGCTAAACAAGCATGATTCCAAACCAAGATTAATAAGATAGGTTTTATTGTTGCAAGAATTTGACTTGGAGACTAGGGACGAAAAGGGAGCAAAAAATTTGTCTACAAATCACTTGTCTAGGTTGCAAAATCGCAACCTTGAGTCATTGGCCGAAGGAGACATCAATGACACCTTCCCGGATAAACAACTTCTACTTGTGGATGATAAGATTTCTCACCTACCTTGGTGTGCGGATTTTGCTAATTACTTAGTTGCAAGAATTATTCCGGAAGATTTCAATGCACAACAAAAGATGAAATTCCTCTTTAAAGTAAAGCATTACTTTTGGGAAAATCTGTACTTTTTTTGGTGTTGTGCGGATCAAATCATCCAAATGTGTGTGGATTATGTGGAAAGTATAAATATCTTGAAACATTGTCATGAAGGACCCGCGGTAGGCCACTACTAAGCTACCAACATTGCAAGAAAGGTACTTAGGTCCAGTTTTTATTAGCCTACGATCTTCAAGTATTCACGCAGGTTTGTTCAAAGTTGTGATAGGTGTCAATCACAAGTAACATCTCTAAATCTAATGCAATGCCATTATAAAATTTTCATGCTTGTGAAATTTTTTACTATTGGGGAATTGATTTCATGGGCTATTTTCCTAGTTATTTAGGTAACAAATATATCTTGCTTGCGGTTAAGTATGTATGAAAGTGGGCTGAGGCACAAGCCTTGCCGACTAATAATGCGCAAGTTGTAGTAAAATTCCTAAAACAACTCTTCCCCCTGTTTGGAATGCCTAAGGTACTCATTACTGATAGGGGAACCCACTTTTAAAACACATAATTAGATAAGGTTTTCAAACATTTACGGGTTACTCATAATTTTGATAGCCCCTACTATCCCCAAACTAGTGGTCATGTTGAGGTGGTTAATATAGAATTAAAAAGAATCTTAAAAAGGGTGGTTAATCATATAAGAAATGATTAGATTTTGAAGCTAGGAATCCTCTATGGGCTTATAGGATAGCTTTTAAAACTCCTCTTGGTACTATCCATAATCGATTGGTGTATGAGAAATCTTGTCATTTCTCGGTAGAGTTTGAACACAAGGCATAGTGGGCTATTCAACTTAGGGTTAGGCAACGGTTTAGTGAGAACAATTCTCAGCAGAATTTTTCTATTTTGAAGCTCAAAACAACAACCAATTTGTTAGTTTAAACAAAAACAAAATAGAAGATTAAATTCACAGGATGAAATGGAAGGCAACAATCATGTTCACAGAAAAATTTTCATCCATACAAAACTAATACAGAAAACTCTTCATAAGAACCCAGTCTTAGAAACAATTTCCTTTTGACTCTTATCTTATGCACGAAACGTTTTCAGACATAGAAAACAAAGTCAACAGAAAACATGTTTCAGAGATATAATTGCACCATTGAAAATATTTTTCAGTCACAGAACATACTTCGAACAATTCACAGCAAAAATTTAAACCCATTAGAAAATACATTGCAGGAAGTCTTTGATACCACTAATGGGATTTTTATATCACAATAACGATTACTGTGGAGAAAATTAAGAAATCCAAGCCCCAAGATCACAAGCATTTGATTTAAAACAAATTTAACAAGGAACAAAGGTAACAGTTTTACCTTTCTTTGAGCATCTGAAAAATAAAAATTTTCTTCTTCTTATTTGACAATTGTAGCGTGATCCAGCAATCCCCTTGATGCCAATGGATCGCAAACAGGTTGATTGTCGTGCCTCTATGATCACAGTACGCAATCACCTCTAACAGTATTCCACACGAAGGATCACTCTCAAGAACCAAAATATTTCTGTGCTAGCATAAACCAAAAAGGCGGCTAGGGTTTTTGCAAAGAAAACAACGAGGGAGAGACAAAAGAAGAGTGTCGTGTGTGCCCTAGGTTTTTGGTTTTCACTGAGAGAATGGTTCTCTCTGCGATAGGATAAAAAGGAATGCAAAAAACCCTTCCTTTCCAGAATCGAAAACCCACTGTAAGCAAGTTACCAGAATTCTAACAAAGTTAGTATTCAATAATTGTAAACTCATAAGTTTTAATATTTACAATCTTAGCTAAAAATTTATAACTAATTATAAATTGACCACATCAACTT
The DNA here is from genome assembly GCA_026120185.1 of Voacanga thouarsii. Classification (NCBI taxonomy): domain Eukaryota; kingdom Viridiplantae; phylum Streptophyta; class Magnoliopsida; order Gentianales; family Apocynaceae; genus Voacanga; species Voacanga thouarsii. Next base: position 2,183 of record JANUWF010000796.1, on the reverse strand, counting down.
CTTTCTTCTCACAAATAACCCCACTATATTATTAAATAACATCTTAAGTATTTAATCCTCTATTGTGTGTGACTTGTTAGGTTTCCCAATCAATTGGCAGCGAATATGAATTAATTCAAACTTCTTTGAGATTAATAATCCATAATTAATTAGAATTAATCATATTAATTTTAATAAGGATTGGTTTATTAATTCATCAATTAATAAACCTATATTCTCAGATCATAAGCGGTATCTAGCAACACATCATGACCACCCTAGAGTCCAGGAAGTCAAGTGGCTTGACATTAACCCTTCAATAACAAACTATAGTGTAATTAACTCCTTTCAGCATATAATATCTCATTTAGTATGGAATACAAAACTACTGCCAACTCCTTCCAGTATATATATATATATATATATATATATGTATATATATATATTAATTCTAGCCCGAATATAATAGTACTTATACTAGGAACCCACTACTCTAGTTGTGTATCAATTGGAACTGTTTCCAATACACAGTTACCTTCGCCCAAGACTTCTCGAGTAGTAATTCTTATAAGTGGCCGTGAGATATTTGCCCCTACTATTAAGAGTGGTGAATCCTTTATTGACCCTCTCAACTACTTTCGTTTATCTCACAATGTATCCAATATCCATTCTATAGATGGCTCTCGATCTGGCTCCAGAGATTGGAATCAAAGCATAATACTCAGCAAACAAAGTACCTTGGATATCTTAAGTCTAAGGATACTTAAACGCTTGCTATATTGAGATTATATCACTGGTACTAAATAGTTATCCATGTGATTATCTCATAACTAGGTCATTCAATATACTTCTTCTTAATAACAAGCATCCACGTGTTAGCTTCGAGTATCTCAATACTCACGGATATAAGAAACATCGCCTGATCAAATAAGGAAATCTAACACATGCTAGTCTTAACGCATTAATGATGTCCTATCTCATTAATACTACGACTAGGGACTATTTAAGTACTAACACTAAACAGTGTAGTAGGAATCTCATATCATGATCTCTATCGTAATTTCCTCAACATAGTGTTTTATTAGGGACTTTATTTAGCAGTTATTTTACACAAAAGTAAACAAAAGATATTGTAAGATAAATAATACATTTTTATTAAAATAAAACATGCCATATAAAATGTACAAATGATTGCATCTAGGGCATTACACTAACAAACTACCTCTTGCACTAGAGCCAATCATTCATATATCTAATATCGAATGACTCAACATGCCTATCATGTTTCTTTTGGAATAGTGTTTTTGTAAGCAGGTCAGCTATGTTCTCATCCGAGAGAACTCTCTCTATTTTTGCATCATTCCTATCTTTGATCTTCCGGAATAGATGATAGTGCGCAGTACGTGTTTGGATCGTTGGTGAGACTGTAGCTCCTTTGCTTGTGCAATGGATTCATTGTTATCACAATACAGAGATATTGGACCAATAGTGCTAGGAACAACACCCAGTTTTATCACAAACTTCTTGATCCAAACAGCTTCCTTAGCTGCTTCAAAAGCGGCTATGTACTCAGCTTCTGTCGTAAAGTCGACAATAGTCTCTTATTTAGAACTCTTCCAACTTATTACCCCTCTGCACAACGTAAACAGGTAGCTAGATTGTGATTTGAAATCATCTTTGTCCGATTGAAAACTGGCATCAGTTTACTAGTTTATTTTCAAATCACCTTCTCCATATACTAAGAACACATCCATAGTCCTTTGTAAGTACTTAAGGATGTTCTTTACAACTGCCTAATGACCCTCACCAGGGTCAAATTGATATTAGCTCATCAAATTGAGAGCACAAGATACATCGGGCCTTGTACATATCATAGTGTACATGATAGATCCAACTGTCGAAGCATATGGAATCTTACTCATGTGATACCTTTCAACTTGTGTCTTAGGTGACATTGTAACTGTAACACCCCATGACTACGTACCCTAAAAGGGCGGGGATGTCGCCCCGTCCTGTAGGACAAGAGGTCTTTAGAACGAAGTATAAAATATAAAGACAATCTCCAAAGGAATCAACTTAGAAAAATAAAGAAATACTCTTATTACATCAGGCTCAACTTGGAGCAAAACGAAATAAAACAAATATTGTTCAGAAGTATAAACGACAAAAGTCTCCTAGAACAGCATAGGGAAAAAATAAAAGCC
>JANUWF010000795.1:0-38577 GCA_026120185.1 Voacanga thouarsii | reverse complement strand
GGCAATATTGAACACGATACGCCAATACGATACGAAAACGACACGGTTATAGCGGGTTAGGGTTGGGGTTTCGCAGATTCGGGTCGAAACAGGTCGACCCGTTTAACTTTAAATGTGTACAGGTCATAAACGGGTTTAACCCGTTTCAACCCGCGAACCCGTTTAACTTTTTTTAATATTTATATTTAATACTTTTTGTAATACCCTACAAATTTCACTATTAAAAAATTAGATAATTTAATTTTTACATGAATTAATTGAATTAAATTTTATTATATGAATTAATTGTATTGTTTGTGTGTCTATTTTATTTAATTATATGAGACCTCATAAGAAAAATAAATGATGTTAATGCAGCTATTTACTTGATATATAGTAAATGAATCATTCTTAATTAATTATTATTTAGTGTTTATAATAATAATATTATTACAATGACTTTTAGTTAGAGAAAATAATTTTTTGAACAATCCAATGATTTTTTTGAACAATCCAATGAACTTTCAGCTTCGCCAGCATGTTCAGAGAATTGGTCTTTTTTTCCTTAAGAAAAGATTCTCAGTTCTCTAAGTTCCCCAACTGATCCCTTACTTTCTTTGCATTGTGGTATAGATGAGAAATGGTCCTCTGTAGAGATTTCTGCTTCGCAATTTCAACCCGAACAGCAGATTTAGCTCAAGCCAACTCTGATTGCAATCTAGTTATTTATGCTGCCAGACTCTTTATCTTCTATCTACTTTCTTGTAGGATTTCTTCAGTAATAGACAAGTCGGCAAAAGCTTGCTCATATTGACTGGGCAATAATTCATTTTCATAAGCAAGTTTAGTTGCTTTGCTCAACTGAATTTCTACCTCATTCAACTTTTGTTGATGGTAGTTGATGTTGAAGCTTAATGAAGAAACGGTAAAATTGAGCAACATACATTACATCTGGACATCAGTAGGAACATCCAGGGGCATCACGAAAAGTGTCTAGAGTGTGTTTCAAGTTGATTTGAGTTTCTTTGTTGGTAGGAAAAGGTTGGCCGATCATTGTTAGTAGGAAGTTCATATGTTCTTGAACAGAAGATTAATCATCTTTCCCAATAGGAGCCCTGAAGAAGGCATCAAGTTCCCTTTTTGGCACATTCAATGGGGAGTCCTCTTCATCTTCTTCCTCAGTTGGCTGACCTGAAGATTGTTTGGTAAAGGACTTGCCAGTTTTCTTTTTCTTAGCCTGCACAAAGGGACCCATGTCAAGAGGAATTATAGAAGGTGACTTGGTCAGGTAAAGCAAAGTAAATCATATATCAGAATTTAGACAAGGTGACTAGTCAATCATGTTGTAGGAAATACAACCTTACAAATTAGCAACTTTTGGCATGTTTTATCTTCTAGAGTGGTGGACAGAGACAGAAGCTAGAGTAGATGTTTCAAGGGTAACCGTGGAGCTGGATACTTCTTGCTCTTGGATGTTCAATTTGGACAGCCAGACATCAACTGGAGAATCAAATAACATGTCACCTAAGGAGGTCCACCATGTATCAAAATCAGAAGTAGTTGCTGTGTAAGATAGGAATTCTTCAAAAACAAATTGAGACAATTTTTCTTCAAGCTTGGCTTGACGGTTGGCCAGGTGTTCACTTGACTATTCAATACGATAGTCGAAGGGGACGAGAAAATCCGAAGGTGCCGGAACTCCTTGCACTAAACCAAACTGTCGGACCACAAAATGAGGGTTGTAGGGCTTAGAGCTTATTGCAAAGTAAGCTCCTCCCGACCAAATCCCCAAAAAGCAAGTCCCGAGGAGTCAACAGGTAAAATTAACTTTTCTTCACAGCATCTCCCTTTGCAGGTTTCAACCATTCTAGGCAATACCAACACCATCAAGAAACAAGAAAGAAGAGGGTCTCTCTTGATTAGAGTGAAAATCAATCAAAATGTCAGCTAAAGGAGAATCAATATTCGGCACTTGGCAGAGATGATAACCAGTCATACGATGGTTGGTCTCCACTGAGTCTAGTCAGGAAAGTATGAAGCATGGTAGATATTGATACAACCACATTTGCAATACCCAGAAGGGTCTGATCACAGACTCAAAATTCCTCCCTTCCACCATAGCGTTTGAAAACTGAAACAAACCCCTATAGATACTAGCCAAGAAAAGGGAGGCCAAACCACCCGAGTGGCCAGTCATTGTAAGTGAACAAAATGTATGTTTTCAGCTACTGCACTCACAGTGCTAGTGATAAGAATCAAGCTAACCAAGCAGTTCAATCTCAAGAAGGGGGAACGACGTTGAAAAGGCTAATGACAAGATTAAGAACTAAGAGGTTCCAAGATGAAATCTAATTGTTCATACAATAATGTTTGAAGATGGGGGAGATTCGGAAGGATGATGAAGGCAATCAGGAACTTATTTTGATGGATATCCAAAAAAAACCCAAACTACAACTTGAGCCTATGTCGAAAAAAGAAGGAAAATTTGAAGAAACACCTCCTAGAGCCGAGCCAGCACTGGCCCCATCCAACCGAGTCGGCGCCGACCTCAATCTGCCGGCACAAGGATCAGCACCGAGTGGAGCCGACGCCGGCTCTAGTGCCAGAGCTAACGCCAGCCCCTGTTTTGCCGATTTTTACTATTTTCTCCGCATTCTCACTACTTTAAATATTTTGTAAAAACCTTTTAAGCCCTTAAATTGTATTGGGGCCTTAGTAATCACTTAGCTAGGGTTAAGATAGTATAAATATATCTTTTGTGATTTGACAACACAAGCAACTTACTTTATTCAAATTGTGAAAGAGAGCTTTGAGAGATTTTATCTCCTTGTTCATCTTGTTCAAGACCTTGCTTAAGGCTTAGTCCTCCATTTGAATGAGTCTTTAAAATCTTGGATAATCCAATGTGGTTTCTCTTGATTGGGTCTTAGATACTTTGTTTTTCTAAGGTTTATCTTGAATTCTATTGCTTGGGTGTTTATAGTTCTACTTCTTTTATTCTTGATTTTCTTTGTAATGTCAAGGATATTTGGGTGAATCTATAGTAAGTCTTACTATATTTCTTGTAGGTCTTTGATGTTTGTTCTTCAAAGGTTTGCTAGGGAATATATAGTTAGATAGTTTTCTTTCTTCATTTTGTCACAAATTTTCACTGTTTAGGTTACATTATTTGAGGCAAGGGTTTTGCCTATTTGTTTGTCATTGTTCCACAAATTTGCCCAAACAAGATCATATCAGGTAGTACACAAGACATACCGATGGACTCAGAAAATGAGGAAAGCAGCATGTTCTGTATCAGTGACAGGACCAAATGACTCACAGTTAGCTTGGATAAATTTGGGTTAGGAAGAAACATCCCTAGAATGCTTGATGATATAGGGAAGGTTCTTTTCCTCAGAAAAAGAGGCAAAGTCGAAGCCACTCACATGGAGACCTAGGATGATAGCCATGGCTAGCAAGGTGAGGGTAATTATCCTAAAAGGAAACATAAAGATATTGACTAATGGGAAGCAAGACTCAATTGATTGGGAAGCAACGAGTGGTTAGATGAACGACATCATAAATCCCCCATTCTCCCCATTTATCCCCGCAGTGTTCAAAAATCCGATCCAACCAAGATTCATATTCTTCGAGTTGGCTTGGCTAGCACCTCTATTTGCTTGGAGTGAAATCCTACTATTCACCTTCGATGGGAAGATTGAACCCTGAGGGTTTTATATGGCCAGTCAAGTCAGCTTCACCAGTTGGATCTATTATGATGGGACCTAAGATGAAAGCTTTTGCGAGGTGGGGATAAAGAGTCAATAACTGGTGATCTATGGTGGTTAGGAAAAAGGGGAACAAAAAAGATGAAAGGAAAGCTGGATAAGTTGTTTAGGTTTTACTATTTGAGACCCCAAAAGTTTGCTGATTTAAAAAAGGCCGATAGAGTTACAGGATAATAAAGTATCGCCAGTCAAACTGGGAGATTTTAAATTTTGAAAATATTCATCCAACTCAGGTGTTGGAAATTGCAGAAGATAATGATTGGTGGTGCACACAATTAGGCTGCTACAATCTCAGAAGGTGGAGAGTTTATTTGCCCCATTCTCTTCAATTAGACAACGGGGCAAGTGTTGACACTTGAAAAATGCAGCCAGATAGGCAAGCCAAGGACCCAACTAGATGGGCTGATCAAGAATAATAACTGGATAAGTTAGTCATCAATGTGAGTGGGACAATTAGCGAGAAGTAAGTAAATTGGGTCAAACAAATGCGACTGGACCATGCGTAGCCCGGCCAAGCAACCTCTAATTGAATCACGGACAAGTCGGAAGATAGCCGGCCAGGTGTTTGACTTTAGTCAGAACACTTCCTATTTCTGAGGAAGTTAGTAGCACTTGAGAGTTTGACTTCAAAAACATGTCCTATTTTTAAGGAAGTTAGATATTAAGGAAATAAGACACGAATTTCTCTCCAATTAACTGCCCACTTCACTATTAAATTATAGAGTAGAGGAGAACAACCATAATCGCCATTTTCTCCATGTTCAGTTATGAGAATGTGACTAGGAAGCTTGGAAATCAAGAAATTCTGCTTATAAAAACTGAAAGATGAGCATAAGCAAAAGGACATCAAACAATCATCCCAAGAGCATGTTACATTTTATTAATTTTATTTTGAAAGCTAGTTTTATTGCTTTTATTTATAGCTTTCCTTAAATTTACAGCTTTGACTCAATTCCAACCAAATATTTCTTTCGGAATTATGAGTGTTTGTGCTCTCGGGTTTGATATTTTGGTCTCCAAATCTTTCCTTCCAATTCCACCAGAGTATTGCATTCACTTCACAATTTAAGCTTGCTTGGAGGCTTTTGGAATGCTCCAAGGAACCCTATCGTTTGATTTTCAGCTTCTTGCATGATTTCCCAGACATAATCGTGTATTGGAAGTTTAAAAAAGTGAAAAACTCTCGACCAGCCAAGTACTGCTTTTGGCCAACCCAATCACTTTTAAACTAGTTCGGCCAACAATTATATCAGTTCTTGTACTGGCGATTTTTGAGCTATGAAATAGAATTTCATTTTTCCTCCATTAACTTTTCTGCAAATTCTTCACGTCTTCTTCATTGCTTCATCACAAAGCAAGCACACTCATCAGAACCAATGCCTGTTCTGCAACACAGTGAATCCAACGCATATCTTTCAAATCCAGCTACTGATTCATCTGATTCTTTGTCTCACTAAGTTAAGGATGATATAGAACTTAGGCCTCAAATTTTTAAGGCAAAAGGTTCCTAAAAAGTCAATGAGATCTCTTTTTGAGATGGAAATTCTTAAACACCATAGTCAAATGCGAGTAGAGTATGTTGATACCTAGAGATGGAATTACTTCCTGTTACTCTTCTTTGTTTTGATACCTGCAGAGTAGAGTTTGTTGTACTTGATCAAATTTATAATTCTTATTTGGTGAAAATAAAATTTACTGTTTACCTGACTGTTCAGAAAGTTATCGTGCAAGATAGTACCTATTCACCCTGAATGTACTTTCTTTTAACCTTTTTTTTTTTTTTTGGGTAAATTGTACTTTCCTTTAACTATTGGATACAACAACTCACTGCCCAATGCTTTTATTGCAAACGCAATTCTCTATCCAAAGTAAATTTCTCCACTTTTGTCCACAACTGTTCCTACATTTTGTCCAAGTTCCTCACTCAATTTCTGTGACAATATAACACTGACTTGGTTAAAAATATATTGTTACTAAGTTAAATTTTTTTATTTGAGCTAAATTATTAAATAAGGTATTAAGCTCAATTTATATTTTTTCTAGAATATATTATATTAATAGTAGTATTGTATATATTTGTATACTATTCAACACTTTTCGATCTTTGATTTTACATTTTTGTCTGAATCAGAATCCTTGAAGGGTGGAGATGATATTTATTACCCACATCTAACCTCTACTTTTATTTCAATATGATTTGAAACCGAAAAAATTTACAGTGGTAGGTTAGTACTTATATACAATATATAAATTATTTTTTAATTAATAAAAATAAAATATATAAAAAATAAATGACAAATCAAATTTAAAGAGTAAATATCAATTTAACCCAATTTTATGAGAAATGAATTCTAACTCAATTGAAGAAAATAAGTTGAGTTGATATTTACTTTTTGTGGAGTTGACAATCACTTTCTACATATTTTGTTTTTATTGATTAAAGAATAATTTATGTGTTGTTAGGGAGAGACATACACATAGAGTAAGGGGCTAAGGCCCCTCATTTTTTCTTTTTCTTTTTTTGAAATTCTTATTAATTAAAGTATATTAAAATAGAGACTACAAATATTTGTAATTTTGGCCCTTTTTTAAAATTTTTTTACTAATTATAGTATATTAAATTATAAATTACAAAATATATATTATACTATTAGATATTTTTTAAATCTATTAGTCATTGTCTCTTCTTTTATATTTAATAAATTTTAAATTTTTAATATTTATTAACCCATTAAAATACTTATTTGAAACTTTTTTTTGTCCCATTTAGTCATTTTTTTTTTCGATTTTTTTTCATCAATTAGACAATAAATAAGTATTAAGTGTTTGCCTCAAATTTTGATCCCTCCAAATTTTTTTTTTTTTTTGGTCCTACCTCTATCTCTGTATGTTGTATATAAATTACTACCATAATTTTTCTCCAGCTTCACATAACTTCGTCAATCCTTCTTTTAATGCTCACAGTGATGTGGTTGAAGCTAGTGCCAGTCCCACAGAAAGAGGTAGGTGGGCAAAGGAGTGGTCTGAGTGCCAGTCCCACAGAAAGAGGTAGGTGGGCAAAGGAGTAGATCAGAAGCAGGAGCATTAAAAGAAGGATTAACAAAGTCTAATGTGAAGCAGTGTCATTTTAACCGGAGAAGAATAAAGTGATACTTATGTGATTATATTATTTTAATTACAACTTTTGCTGCCTATATGAATGCAAGTGCTCTGCTCTGCTATGCATCTACATCCTTCAAACCAAGCTACCTTCAAATCTTTGTCTTCTCCTAGTTTCTTGGAACCATGTCTAAAATCTTGGGCATTTCCATTCTCCTCTTTTTAGCTTCTCTCTCACATGCTATGGACATGTCCATCGTAGACTATAAGTACGATGAAAGTTCTGCGTGGCGAACCGATGAGGAGGTAAAGGAAATATACGAACAGTGGTTGGCAAAGCACGGCAAAGTGTACAATGGTTCGGTGGAGTATGAGAAACGGTTTGAGATTTTTAAGGATAATCTGAAGTTCATCGATGAACACAATTCTGAGAACCGTACCTACAAGATGGGATTGACCCAGTTTGCTGATCTTACTAATGAGGAGTACCGTGCCATATACTTGGGAACCTGGAGTGATCCCATGCAGTGGCTCGAGAAGTCAAGAAACGATAGCCAGCGCTATGCTTTTCAACCGGGCGACAAGTTGCCAGCGTTTGTTGATTGGAGGGCCAAAGGTGCTGTTAATCCCATCAAAAATCAACGAAAATGTGGTAAGTTTCAGGCCACTCTGCTATTGATTCAGTAGTGCACAGTTGAAAACTTGAAATATTATTTTAGATTAGTTTTCACTACGTTTTGCATTTCGGGGTGTGTCAAGTCTTCTCCTTCACGGTAGCATATTGAATCATTTTGTTCCTTTTTTACCCAACAACTTCTTGCTGCTGCTTGGCTGATGATTGTGAGGAAATATGGTTTGAGTTTGAGTAGCGTCCAGTAGCGTTGTCAATGCATTCAGGTTGGCGCCCAACCTAATTTAATTCAGGTCGAGTTTGGAAGTTGAGTTCAAACTTTATTTGAGTCAAATTCAGGTTTGAGCGAGCTCAGCCTGCTATAAGTTCGACATATTTATAAATAAATATTATATTTTAATAATAACTCTTTTTTATTTAGTGTATTCTTTTTTTGAAAAAAAAGTTATAGTATGTAAATGGTACAATGAATGTTCTACTTTTTCTTTTAATTCTAACAAATATAATAACTTGATAACATATATAATAACCAAAGTATATATTATTATTTCTAAAAAACACCATAACACCACTGCCAAATTATTTTTTTATCTTTACAAACTTTAATAAAAATTTAAGACTATAATATTAAACTAAACAAGTATATTCACTTTATTAGTCATTGAGTATCAAAAATTCATTTGTTTAAATTTTTTAAGTATAATAATTCTATATTTATTTTTTTAATTACAATAAAATTTTACTATAAAACTAATTAAAATATATAATTATAGTTATCGTAAAAATTAAAATGTCATTTGCTTGAACTCGGCCCAAACTTACATTTTGAATTCGAGCTAAACTAGGCTCAACAAGTCAACATTTGTCAGTTTGGACGGAATTTTGAGATTGGACCGAGCTAAACTTAACAAGTCTGAATTGACAATTGTGTCCGTAAAAGATAGCAGCATTTGAAAAGGGAAAATTCTTATATCATCTCAGAGTGCACGTGCATTGATGCATTGATATATTATACTATGCAGGTAAAATTGTATATAGAATTTAGTATATAATAAAAGTTGCATATAATACAATATTTCAATATACTCGGTGCACGTACACCGGATACATATCTTTGAAGAAAAGGAGACGCTAAAATATCCAGAAAAATAATATTAAAAAAAAAACAGAAAGGATAAAGCTACAAATGCCTAGAGTATATGGGCTTTCACCTTCACGTAGGCATGCATGAGTCCAAGATTTTTCTATTCGCGGTAATTCTCTGCGGGCTTGCAACAGGAAGTTGCTGGGCATTTTCAGCAATAGCCTCTGTAGAAGCTATTAACCAGATCCGAACAGGAAAATTGATCTCTCTATCGGAGCAAGAACTTGTAGACTGTAACACCGCTAATCATGGTTGCAAACCAGGCTTTGTTTACAAAGCTTTTCAATACATCATAGCCCGTCGCGGCATTGACACTGAAGCACACTACCCTTATAATGGAGTTAAGGGCCGATGTAAACCTTATCGGGTTCGTTTCTTGTATTTAAATGCAAATATAAGTCGATTCATTGTTTATTTCTTCTTCTTTTAAATCATGTTTACCAATCTTTCTTTCTTGAATTGTTTCAGAAGAAAGTTGTAAGCATAAATGGTTTTGAAAATGTACCACGTTACAACGAGAAAGCTTTAAAAAAGGCTGTGGCACATCAGCCTGTTAGTGTGGCAATTGCATCCTCTAGCAAATGTTTTCAGCATTACACCTCGGTGACTAACCTCTTCTTCTTTAGCTTCTTCTTGTGTACAAATATGGTTTCACGTATATTTTTCACTTAATCCTCCATGGTGATAATTAAATCTTCGTAGGGCATATTTAATGCTGCATGCAGTCCTAAAAAATTAAACCATAGGGCGGTGATTGTTGGCTACGGCTCAGAGAATGGCCAGGACTACTGGATAGTAAGGAACTCATGGGGCACACAGTGGGGAGAGCAGGGATACATTAGGATGAGACGTAATGTGGCTAGTAAAGCTGGAAAGTGTGGAATTGCAATGAAGCCTTCTTACCCCACCAAAGCTTGAAGGAGCAAATCTAAGCTCGAGACCTTGGAAGAAGTAATGCTTGATGTCATTTAGCTTATTCTATCACTGTCAGCACTGATGAAACATGCATTTCCAGTTGAAGCTTGAAGATTTACGTTCTATCTGATAATTGAGAAAGGCTATGAGTGATATTTGATGAACACTATCCTAAATAAATTTGGATTTGCTTTGCAGTTTGCTTGCATTAAGCCAATTTTTATTGATTGGCTATTATGTACGTACTACTTGGGATTGGATATAAAAAAAATGCAGTTTCATCTTGTGAACTTTTGTAATCGGAGTTGGGATTTTTGTGTAAACATTAAGTCATTTGTGTATAAATCTATTTAATAATTTAATTAAATATTTATTCAATTAGTCGTAATTAATTATGGATAAATATTTATTTAATTTAATATATTTGATAATAAATTTTAATTGTTTAATTATTTAAGATATTTTCACACCCCAAAATCAAGGATAATATGGTAGCATTCCAAAATGGAATGTCAAGCCCGGAACATAACAAACTAATCCACATGATCTATACATACAAACTTACGTTAAATGAATTTAAATGAAAAGTCTTAAATTACAAAATACAATCTAAAAATATAAATACTTGTTTAAACTAAACAACCTACGTACTCACTTCTAAACAAAATTCAAAGCTTAATCGAAACTTAAACAATAATCAGACTGTCACCTCATAACAAAAGCTAATCACTGACTCCATCTTCTTCAAACCATTAATCCAACTCAATATTATTTAATTAAGATCCTACAAAATGTTAACAAGGGATTTGTGATGTCCTTCTAAAATTTAAAAATAATTTTATTTTTTAAATTTTGAAAAAATGAACCTAACAACGGATTTGCGGTGGATTATTTTTTAAAATTTTAAAAAATAGATTTATTTTTAAATTTTGGATGATCGTTGCAAAGCCGTCGCTAATTTGTAACGGATTTGCGATAGGCTTCCAAAATTTGAAAATAAATTTGTTTTTAAAATTTAAGAAATGAGCCATCGCAAATTCCTTGCTAACTAGCTACATATTTGCGACCGAAATTAAGTCGTCGCAAATCCCTTACAAATCCGTCACTAATTCACAAAAAAAATATACTATATAATTAATATATAACACAATAAATCTCAAGAACATTAATAGCTTAGTGGTGGAGCATGTGTTCCCTCACAACGAGGATGAGGATTTTAGTCACGTGTCAGACATAATCTCATAATATTCTTAGTAGGTCGGGTTGATGATTGGGCCGGGCGGGGCAGGTCTGGTTAGCGGGTAGGGGAGCTAATTAATTAATTTTTTGACCATCGTAAATCTGTTGCTAAAATAATTAATTTTTTAAATAAAATCTTTTGGTCATCACAAATCTATCACTAAACTAATTAATTTTTTATAAATAAAAAAATTGATTGTCGCAAATCCATTGCTAAATTAATTGATTTTTTAAATAAACTAAATTTTTTTACTGTAGTAAATCCGACACTAAATTAATTAAATTTTTTAAATAAATTTTTTTTACCATCACAAATTCGTTACTACATTAATTATAAATTTAATTATAATATCATTAATTAAATTATCGTCACAAATTTGTTACTGTTTGTGACGAATTTTCATTTCGTTGCAAATTGTGACGCCCGTTATAACAAAGGTCATATTTCGTCGCTAATTTGTCCGTCTCTAATTTGATTTTTTCTTTCAACTCATGGGCTCAAGTCCATAACAATTAAATCCTTATATTAAAAAAAAAAAAAAAAGGCCCAATGGAGTAGAGGTCGGCAGCTCACAGTTACACTTAAATAATTATGTAAATTTTAAGTAAAATAAAAATTATTTAACATTTCATTTGGTTGGTAAAGGAGGAGGGGGAGGGAAACCAAGAAAGGAAAGTGTACTTTCACTTGCATTATAGATATTAACTTTTGTCTTATTTGATAGAGATAAAAGGAAGGTAAATAACAAATTTTTATTCTATTATTATATCAATTATATATATATATATATATTTATTTATTTATTTATTTATTTATTTATTTATTTATTTTGTAACTATTGAAAAGCGGGAAGGTTTAAATTTTCACAACAAATAGCTGCTCGAGCTGTTGAGAGCGCAGTTCAACAGTATTGACTTCAAGAATGTTTATAGAGAGGGGAACATTGTAGCAGATCAATTGGCCAATCTCGCTCTGGATTAGGGAACTGATTATATTTTTCCTAATTCATCTGTTTTACCCAGGCACATATTAAGGGCTTGCATTTTGATGGATAGAATGCAAGTGCCATCTGTTTGAACATTTTCTCATATTGTACGGACGTCAGGTAGAGGTCCCATGGTTTTAATTATAAATAAACGTTCAAATTTTTTATTTATATTTCAATCCGAGCTCACATTTTGAATTTGGGATGAACTGAGGCTCAACATTTGAAAGCCTGGGACAAGCTCGAAACCAAACTTTTTATCTTGAGATCAGACGGAACTTGAACTTGACCAAATTTGACATACAAGCCTAAACTGGCAGTTGTAGTATGCATGCAAAATAGCAGTATTTGAAGAAATTGGGGACCTAAAAATATCCAGAAAAATTAAAAATATAACATGTATCTAAGATATGCTTAAATCGTGTTATACTGAAATGGGGTATTTGAATAAACCTATTTGATAATTTAATTAAATAATTAATACAACAATTAATTAATTATAATTAATTGCAAATAAATGTTTGTTTAATTTATTGCATATGGTAACTGATTTTAGTTGGTTCTTAATTATTTAAGACATACTTAAACCATGTTATAATTTTTAAATAAAATAAAAATAATTTGAAATTTCATTCAATTTTATAAAAGAACGGAACGAGTACCTTTACTTTTATTATGGGTATTTATTTTCGACTTATTTGTTTGGAATGGAAGGAAGTTAAAAAATAATTTCCGACTTATTTTTTTTATTCTAAACCCTCCAAAATTGAAAGGAAAGATTTGCACGGAGGAGAATAACTCTCCTTCCTAATTGACTTCTTCCCCTCATTTACTTCTAACCCTCTTTAGCGGAAAGATTTGATTTCTATTTCCTTTTTCGTTGCAACGAAACATGCTGTAAGCCTGAAATTTGAATAATTATTATTTTCTTTTCTATTTAATCCACAAATTGACAAAACATAATGCAAAAATAAACTATGATTAATTTAGTATTGAGATGTAAAATTTAGAATTCAACCTTTAGATCTTAGAGTCGAAAATTTAAATATTCAAAATGCAAGATACTATTTGACAATTTAATTAAATATTAAAATTAATTAATTAACTAATATTTATTAAATTGCAGGTGTTTGATATTAAATACTATTCAGTGCTTGTTCACTTCAATGTATTTAATTCCAAATTCTTGTCATTATTCAATTGGTTTAAAACGTACTCAAAATCTTATTATAAAATTTAAATGATATGAAAATTACTTTAAAGTTTGAAATTGGAATCCATCAAAGAGTATTTCACCTTCTCATGAGATAGAGAATTTGCGATTTGATACATTAAAACTGATTAATGAATGCTTGTCATGTATATATTTTCTATGTCATTTATATCTTATTTGTGATGAAATCTTGTTTAAATGATTACTTACCTCATCTTTTTCACCTTATTTTGTGCAGAAGTTGTTGAAAGACTTATGAGGAAGAGCAAGGATGAAAAGTGTCGAAAATTGAAGCAAAACAAAAGAAGAGAAATTTTCTAGCAATTAACCAGTGCTGGATCTCACATCCTAAATGGCATCGACTACTTTCTGCAATAAGAAAATAAAAAGTAATAACCGGCACGGGATGTCACATCCTAAACAACGCTAGTTAGTGTCACAGATCAGATCTGCTGTTCTGTTCTCACATGATTTTTAGGGGTTTTGGAGGTTATAAAAGGCACGAAACAGAAGCAGAAAGGGGTAGTGGCCAACAGAGAGGAAAAACACCCACATTCACAAGAGAGAAGATCCAAGGAGAAAAAGAAAGGATTGTCCAAGAGAAAATTAGAGAAGATGATGATGACGGCTTGTCTAAAAGTTTTACTTTTTGTCCATTTTCTTTATTTTCCCTTGTCAATGTATATTTATTTGTTTTAATTATTCTTGAAAGGATGAACCTTAATTAAATTCTTGTATTAAATCTTTTTGGATTGTTGAATTTCAATTTTTAATATATGATTACTTGGGCTAATTTGTATTGATTTCATTTTTTGGATTGTTTTCTCCAAATAAATTTGAGAGATGGAGTTATGAGTTGAGTTCCAAACTAATAGGTTCACTATTTGTTTTCTTTGGTTAACTCGAGAGGGAGGTTGAGGGATTAAAAATTAGTAATCACAAAAATCTTGGTATTGCCAAGAGATAGGGGCATTAGATTCTTCTGAATTTTTCTTTCGTAATTGAGAATTTTGTATTTAATACTTTTTGGATTCAATTGGAGAGAGAAATATACCCTTGATTGGCTTAGAATAGAAAATCCGTAACTAAAAAGAGTGAGTTTTGCATTTGTGACCCTTATCGGTATTAGAATTGGGATTTGATATTTTTGAGTTTGTATTTGATACTTGACTAATTTTGGGGGATTTTTGACAAGTACATGTCCTTTACTCTTTTTCTTATACTTGATATTCTTATGACCAATCTTATAAAAGTTGTGTGGATTCTCTATATTCGTCCATTGTAATTATTTTATTTCATTAAATATTTGTTAGGCTAAATAATAGTAGAAGAAGGATTAGTAATGGTACTTATTCCTTTCCTTAGATTCTTTAATACTCACTATTAGAATTCTATGCTACATGATAGGTATACTTATCTAAATATATATTGTGTGAATAATTTTAACATTTTAATTTAAAACATGACTATTTGTGTGATTTTGAGATAATACTTCATAGGAAACACTTATGCACACAAAGCACACACCAAGTTTTTGGTGCCATTGCCGGGAAAGAAGGATAATATCATGAAAGTTTGGATTCTATTGATTTAGCCATATACATATTTGTGAATATCACTAACTATCATATATACATAATACTAGCCATGTACATAATACTAACTATCATATATACATACTTTGTTATAGAGACTTCTTTTCCTTTTAATGTCTTATTTGTAATTGCTTTGATTCGTTAATTGTTTTTGGTCATTGAGATAGATAAATTGTATTGAATTCTAATGTTTTATTTCATTATGATTTGTTGTTGTATTATTATTATTATTATTATTATTATTATTATTATTATTATTATTATTATTATTATTATTATTATTATTATTATTATTATTATTATTATTATCGCTTCAACTATTTTTCTTGTATAATTAACCTTGTTGTTTGGATTTTTATAAATATGTTTCCTTATGGTATTTCATTGGTTAGATATTCTTTTTGTGTATAATTGATTGTTGATAGATATGTGTGTGTGTGTGTCTACACACACACACAACACACACATATATATATATATATATATATATATATATCTTTATATACCTCTATGTTGCCTTATAGACACACACACACACACACACACACACATATATATATATATATATATCTTTATATACCTCTATGTTGCCTTATTTGTATACATTTGTAATTTAAATTTATGCTCATATGTGTATTATTTAAAATTCATTAGTATTTCAAATTCTTGTGTGTAATATAACAATTTTTATTGTTGAGTCTAACATTTGTTTGTTGATTTTCCTTGTAGCAAAAAATAATTTTTGTAGAAACATAACATAACTGGCATTGCTTAATTCATTTAAATCGGTGCCGATCATTTGCAAAATATCAAAATCACCAAGATACTAAGAGTAATCGGTGCCATTTCAACCCATTCAACTGGCTCTATTCATTCAAGGATCTTTTTTTAATTTTTTATTTCATTTTATTATGTTAAATTGCTTTATTATTTTTTTTATAAATTCTTTTTTTTTATCACAATGTAAAAGATTTATATTGATCAAAAAGAATTTACATGAATGTTTACTAGTTTATAGTCAAGATGACTATTAACTAGAAGAGCTGAATACTGTTCTCCAAACTAGTCAGGACATTAGGGTACAATGTGAAAATAACAGTGTACACATGTGTTTTTTTATAAATTATGATATCATGGTTGTGATGTTTTGTTGGTACTTGGTAGATTTGCGAATTATGGTGGTAAGAAATTGTAGCATTCTTTTTCCGATGGTGTTCATTGCAGAATTTTGTATTTGGTGTTGAGTAGTTAGTGTTTCTAGGATGGAAGTGTTGCTGTAAATTACTATTAATTAAGGAGATCTTGTTGTAGAATCATTAGTTTAGTTAAAGGAGTAGTTATATTGGTGTTGAATATTTTGAGGATTTAGTTGATTGTTATTTTTTTTGGTATTTCTTTTGGCATTGTGGTGGTAGTGTTAGTTATTATTGTTGTAATCTATTTGCTGAAAGTTAAGAAAGTAATTGTATTAATGGGAACTTAAGGTTATATTTGGTTGGCTTGTTTTGTGAAAGTAAATGAGGAGGGAAAGTAAATGTAGAGGTAAATGAGACATTTACCTCGTTTGGTTGGATGTAGATCACTACAGGAAAATTCTTGATTTGCGACGAAAATTTGCGACGGCTACAATGCCCTCGCTTAATTAGCAAGGGTTTAGCGATAGAAAATCGATGACATCAATAGTTGACCAAGTTCATCGCAAAAAAGGAAAAATATTGTTGGATGACTGTCACAAATTCCTCGCAAGTTGTGAGAATTTTGCGATGGAAAGAGAAGCCATTGTCTTGTTGTCGCAAAACCAATGCTACGATGGAAAAATATTTTTTAGGGAAAAAAAATTAAAGGAAAAAATTTTATAAGCCAACTATTAGAAAATTCTTGCAATTAGCGAAGGTTTACGACGGAATTCCAAATTTAAAAAAGAGAGAAAAAAGAAAAAATCTTATTCGATGACTGTCCTAAAATCCTCGCAAGGTGCGAGAGTTTTATGATGGAATAATATTTCTTAGAAAAATAATTTATTCACCAATCATCGCACACTCCTCGCAATTAGTGAGAGCTTTGCGACAGAATTTCATATTTGGATGACCGCAGCAACATCCTCACAATTTGCGAGGGTTTTGCGATGGAAAGAGAAGCCATTGTCGTGTCGTTGTAAAACCCTCGCGAGGGTTTTGCTACGAAAATATATTTTTAGGGAAAAAATTTAAAGAAAAAAATTTATAAGTCAATCGTCACAAAATATTCGCAATTAGCAAGGGTTTTGCGATAGAATTTCATATTTAAAAAAGAGAGAAAAAGGAAAAAAAAAATCTTCTTCACTAACCGTCGCAAAGCCCTTGCTAGCAAAACCTTCGCAATTAGCAAGGGCTTTGCGACGGAATTTCATATTTGGAAGACCGTCACAACATTCTCGCAATTTGTGAGGGTTTTGCAATGTAAAGTGAAGCCATTGTCTTGTCATCGTAAAACCCTCCTAATTAGTGAGGGCTTTACAAAAGAAATATACTTTTAGGGAAAACATTTAAAGGAAAAAATTTTATAAGTCGACCGTCACTAAATCCCCCTAATTAGCGAGGCCTTTGTGACGGAATTTCATATTTAAAAAAGAGACATCATTCTTTTCAAATGTAGATGCAATTTAAATGTACTAATTTATCTTTTTCTTCTCTTCTAGCAATGTCTTATAATGAAGAGTCATTGAGGAAGGCAGGACAGGAGGGTGAATTGCCTCATACCCCATCCCCTAATCTGGTATCTCGGCTTTCAATACCTCAGCCTTTACAAGGCTCTACTAGAGAGGAGGGAGTGTCATTCCCAACTTTTCAATCATCCACTCGCTTTAGCTTCGCATGCATTTGGGTCGCAGGTTTCGGACTCCTGACCCTAGATTGTTCCACGGGGAAATGGGTTAGTAACATAATCAATTTTAAAATATGTTAGGTATTATTTCAATCATTTTTCTAGTGATTAATGTATTTTTGTGGTATATTGTAATTACAAAAAAACGTTCGCTGGCTCGGACCAATGTGTTCAAGAAATTTCAAATATAATACACTAGTACTTCACTAGCCCACATCCGACATACACACATGTCCCAAAAAACGTGCAAGACTTATGATTTCAAGAATTTAAGGTAAGCAATTGTTGAATATTATTTATTTTTTAATTACTATGTTATATATTAATTACTATTCTTAATCGTGATTATGCAAAAATATTTTTGGTGTAGGGAGAAGAAGCGTTGGGCGAGATTTTCAAATATAATGTCTAGGCTGAGAAAGAGTGATGGTGGGGTATGTCCTCATTGGATAGAGACTTAGTATTGGAATGAGATTTGTTAGCATTAGAGTTCAGAGAAGTATCAGAAGCTCTCAACCACCAACAAAAAGAATCGACGACAGACTAGAGGGTCTATTTCATTCATAGAACATGAGAATTGTTTGGTAGTTTTATTTTCATTCAACTATTTATTTTCTAAATTGTTTGAAACAAATTTATATAAGATTGTAATAATTGTATTCTGTTAACATGAATATAGCGGGCGAAGCAAGGGAGTTCTTTCTGCTACACAGACGTATTTGAGACGTTACATGTCTTTTAGTGATCGATCTTGCCAAACTTTGGCAGTAGATAGATTAAATATGTTGACATTTCTTTATATTTTGTTGATTTGTATTTTATTTTGACATCTATCATTGATGGTTCCTATATTTTTTTAGGATGATGTGAGAAATCTCATGCAGAGCACTACTCAATCCGAGTCTAGTGGCTCAATAAACTCGACTGTTCCTCTTGATGAAAAGGCTATGTTTGTACAGACACAAGGTGGGTTCAAAAGGGGCTAAGTTTATGGGTTGGGATTAGAGGTGACACATGTTCGATTTAGGTTGTTTCAAAGAGGAGTACATACATCTTCCATACACCAACTGATATCGGGCATCTAGTAGCGCGGAGGATATAGTAGGCCGAGCAGAGATACAATCGCCAAATAAATTTATACCGGTAGATTCTTAAGTAGCAACAATCTACATGTACTGGACAATGTGGGCATTCCTGTACCGTCTATGCCATCTTTAGAGGAGATAGACACTCTCATCGCTAGTGCGAATGATGATGATGATGATGACCCCGACATCGACGATGGATTTGATCTAGTTGATAAGCCCCCAGACCCACGTAGGGGGTCTGATTCTCCTCCTCCACCCCCTTCTGCAATTGCTCCTTCTTTAGCTACATAGATTTTGTTGTATTTATTTATATGGTCTTTATTATACATTGATACTTATTTTTGTAAATTATTTTACTTATTTAGATACTTACTATGTATTTATATTATACTCAGTTTTAGTATTTAAATTATATTTAGGTGTGCTTAGTTTTAATTTTTAAATTATTTTTGGAGTTATGAACATAGTTTTGGAATTTGTTTGTCAGTTTAAAATTTGATTTATAGGGAGCTAATAATTTAAAAATAAATGCTGAAATGGAAAAAATAAAAAAGTTTGTTGCAAAATCCTTACAATTTGCGACGAATTAATGAGGGCTAACAAAATAATGAAAAAAAAAATCATCACAAAACTCTTGCAATTTGTGACACTTTAGTAAGGGCTAATGCATTAAAAAAAAAAATCTGTTACAAAACTCTCTCAATTTGCGACGATTTAGAGACAGCAGACCTATATAAGAGAGAAATTCATCACAAAACCCTCTCAATTTAGTGAGGGTTAAAAAATCTGTTGCAAAACTCTAGCAATTTGCGACGATTTAGTGAAGGCCAAAATTCAAGATAAAAATTCCGTTGCAGAACCCTCGCCATTTGCGACGCTTTAGCGATGACATCCTATACTTGATAAAAACGCATCACAAAAACCTCGCAAGTTGCAACACTTTTGCAAGGGCCACAAGTAAGATTTAAAAAAATCCTTCCAAATTCCTCACATTTTGTGACAAAATTGCTAGGGCCAATCAATACGAGGGAAAAATGCCATCGCAAAACTTTTGTTATTTGCGACGAATTAGCAAGGGTAATAAATAGAGCCCTAGCAGAACCCTCGCAATCTGTGACAAATTAGCGAGGGCCAATACGAGATAAATATATCATCGCAAAACCCTTGTAAATTGCGAGGGCAATCTACGAGGTCCCTCACAGAACCCTCTCAATTTGCAATGAACTACCTACTGTCGTCGTAAAACCCTCACAAATTGTGACGGTTTTGCAAGAGTTAATTGTCTTTTAAGTCAATATTAAATATGAAAACCCTTGCAAAGTCCTCACAATTTGTAATGATTTTGTGACAGCTTACATGCATTTCGTCGCAAAATCATAGCAAATTTTCTATCTCGTCGATCTTTGACCATCAAATAGTCGTCGTTTTACCCTCGCAAATTTGCAACGGCTTTTTGACCCTCGTGAAACATCCATCACAAATTGCTAGGTTGTTTTAGCTACGGCCTAAAACAATCACAAAGCCGTCACTGACCACATTTGCAACAGTTTTGCAATGGATTTTGGCCTTTGCAAAACCTAAAATTTCCTCGTAATAGATATAGAAGGAAAGTAAATCAGAAAGAGGTATCACTTCCCCTTTACATTAGCATTTCTTCCCCTCTCAATTTGAAGGGATTGTGAGAGAGAAAAGAAAGTGAGAATAATAATGATAACATTAATATCATTTTTAACATTAAAAATTTTAATAAAATAAATAATAAGAGATAAAATAATAAATTAAATTAATCATTCTCTCTCTTCTTCCCTTTTCTTCCATCTCTTCTTCTCTTCATTCCAAACAAAATAAAATAAAAATTATTATTTCCCTTAGTGGAAGTAAAAGATGCTTCTTCCCTTCTCCCTTCCCCTCCATTCTCCTTCCGCGAACCAAACAAGGGCTTAAGGCACATGGATCTCGTCTAGCAAAGAGAAACCGTTACACAAGCTATTACACAATAGCCTGAACTGACTTTTGTCTGGATGAAGATGGACAATGCTGTAAAGATGTTTAAACATGATTCACGAAATGGCAGAGTAACAATTTAGTTGGCCATCTTCTTGGTCCTCATGCGGGGGCAAATATTTTCTCCTTCCAGATGCCTTTCCTCAATGCATCTCGTATTTTACAACTAAAAGTCTATAACAATATAACAATTGCTCTCTTTTACTTGTTTTCTATTGTTTGAAAACGACCTCTGAAGTATAAGCATGCTAGTAATACTAATCAGTACTAAATTCTTTTCAAACTTGCTACTACAGAAATTAGCAATCTCGATTTTTCCCTCGAAGAGTAGGAAAATTGCTGTAAATTCTTTTCCATATATAGTTGGGAAGACAAAGACATTGATATGGAAATTCTGATTCAAGTTGATGCACTATTCCTTTTAGAAAAGGTTTGTTGCACGGTTGGGCCTTGTGCTCCACGCCGGACTAATCGCCGGACAACCCAGAGGGAACTGCAATGTACCAACCCTGATCATTATGGCCCCCGAGCCCGGGTCTCAGTCGTCACCCCGCTGTAATTCAGTGCCACCATCAATAATAAATTCTAGTAACATTTCTTTTACTTATATTTTACAATTTTTTTTGTTGCCTATATAAACTCAAGTGCTCTGCTCGGCTTCCACACCCTTCAAACCTCTTAGATTCCTTCAAATCTTTGTCTACTCCTAGTCAGTAGGAACCATGTCTACACTCTTCAGCATTTCCATTCTCCTCTTCTTAGCTTCTATCTCATATGCGATGGACATGTCTATTATAGACTATAAGTATGACAGAAGTTCTGCATGGCGAACTGATGAGGAGCTGAAGGAAATATACGAATTGTGGTTGGCAAAGCATGGCAAAGTATACAATGGTTTGGTGGAGTACGAGAAACGGTTTGAGATTTTCAAGGATAATCTGAAGTTCATCGATGAACACAACTCCAAGAACCGTACCTACAAGGTGGGATTGACCCAGTTTGCTGATCTTACTAATGAGGAGTACCGGACCATATATTTGGGAACCCGGAGTGCTGATCCCATGCAGTGGCTCCTGAAGTCAAGAAATGACAGCCAGCGCTATGCTTTTAAGGAAGGCGACATGTTGCCAGCGTATATTGACTGGAGGGCCAAAGGTGCTGTTAATCCCATAAAAAATCAAGGAAACTGCGGTATGTTTTTGGCCATTCTCTGTTGTTGATTCAGTAGTATACACTTGCAACGTTATTTCAGTTTAGTTTTCATGACGTCTTTCATTTCTGGGTATTTCAAGTCTTCTTCTGCACAGCAGCATAGAGAGTCGATCTTTTTGTTCCTTTTTTCTCCCAGTATTTGGGTTCTTATATATTGCTCCTGCTTGGTTATGAGTATTGTAAGGAAATACGGTTTGAGTTTCAGTAGTGTCGAAGAAAGATAGGTATTTGAAGTATCGAATGATTGGATTTTTGAATGACTCGAGGGTTTTTGGAATATATGTTGAAGAAAAGGGGGGACACAAAAGTATGCAGAATAGTTATAAAAAAAATCCAAAAACAATAAAGAAATGAAAACTACAAAGGCCTAAAGTATATGCGTTTTTATGTAGGCATGTATTAATCCAAGATTTCTAATCGATGTAATTTATTGTGGGTTTGCAACAGGAAGTTGCTGGGCATTCTCAGCAATAGCTACTGTAGAAGCTATTAAGCAGATCCGAACAGGGGAATTGATCTCTCTATCAGAGCAAGAACTTGTAGATTGTGACACCGTTAATTATGGTTGCAATGGAGGCGTCATTCCCTATGCTTTTCAGTACATCATAGACAATGGCGGCGTTGACACTGAAGAAAACTACCCTTATAAGGGAGTTCAGGGCAAATGTGATACCTCTAGGGTTCGCTTCTTGTATATATAACCAAATATAAGCTAATTCATTGTTTTGTCTTCTTCTAAATCGATCACTTCTACTTATCTTTGTTTCTTTAATTATTCAGGAGAAGGTTGTAAGCATAGATGGTTATGAACTCGTGCCACGTTTCAATGAGAAAGCATTGCAAAAGGCTGTGGCATGTCAACCGGTTGCCGTGGCTATTGAATCAGCTGGGAAACCCTTTCAGCATTACACCTCGGTGAATGTCCTCTTCTTTAGCCTCTTGTTGTGTATAAATATGACTTCATGTGTATTTCTCTCTTAATCTTTCCATGGTGATATCTTAGGGCATATTTACCGGTAAATGCGGGACAAAATTAGACCATGGTGTGGTGATTGTTGGCTATGGAACTACGAATGGCCACGACTACTGGATATTAAGGAACTCATGGGGCAGACAGTGGGGAGAGCAGGGATACATGAGGATAGAGCGTAATGTGGCTGGAACGAAAGATGGAAAGTGTGGACTGGCATCTCAACCTTCTTACCCCATCAGATCTGTTCAGCAAATCTAAACTTGAGACCCCAGAACTTCTATAATGATCGGAAGACATAGTGCCTAATATCGTTTACCTTATTCTATTACTATCTTAGTTGATGAAACATGCATTTCCAGTTGCTTGAGTTGAAGCTTGATGATTTGCCTTCTGTCTGGGAATTGAGGAAGGCCATACGATCACATAAGTTTGGGTTTGATTTGCAGTGTACTTGTATGACCAAATAAGCCAACTTTTATTTATTGGCTACTATGTACTATTTTTTATTGGATATAATAAAAATGCAGTTTCATTTCGTGTATTTCTGTGATCGGAGTTGGGATTTTTCCCTTTTCTTTTAGTAGGAAATGTTAGGTTATTTATGTATCTCTTTAATAATTAAATTTAGTAATTAAAATTATTAAATTAAGAGTTTATTCAATTAAGCATATTTGATATCAAATTATTAGTTGTTTAGTATAATATATTTGACAACATATATATTTATGTAGCCACATAATTTTTTAAGGATATATTTAAATTCTATTATTAATTTTAAATGAAACTAAAGTTACTTAATTTGCTAAGCAGGATTGAGCACATAACGGAGAAGGGAAGTGACACTTTAAATATTTCGCTTTTTTTATTTTTTTATTATCCAACTAAATACAGTGTAAGATTGAAATTTGAATTAAATTTACGGATATTCTTGGTGGATAATTGAGAGTGTGGCGCCACCAACAGTGATTGTAAGATGCGACTTGAATTGGAGAAGAAGGTAGGAGAGAGAAGAGGCCAAAAAAAAAAAAAAACACTTTCGGGTAATTACTTATTTTAATAATATGTATGAAATAATTGAAGTATCGTTGAAATTGTCACATGTTCATCACATGGCTAAGAATTGGAAGTTAAATATTAGTTAATTGACGAAAAGGTATAAGATGTAAACTACGAGTCTGTTTGGTAACTCAATTCAATACTTAAAACTGAATGAATTAATTATTTATTTTATTAAGTTCGTTTGATAACGATTAATATATATTAGGTACCTAATTAATTAAGTGCATTTGATAATAATTTTTTTGATATCACATAATTGGTTAAGACGTGTTGAATGTTATTTAAGTTTGAAATCTGAAGGTGTTGAATACTCATCTAATTATTAATATTTTTTTATATTTAATTTAAATTGTAATAAAATATAGTGTAAAAATAAATTATAATTAATTCAAATTTTAAATATAGTATGTAAACTTCCGTTTTTCAGAATTCAATATTTAAATATTCAAACTAAAGTTTTCAAATTTTAATTTTATCAAACGAGCTCTACATAATAGCATGAAGGTAATTGGGGATCGTTCTTTAATTGGAAGGCAAAATTTATACTATGAAAAAGTTTGAAATATCATTAAGATATTTCCCTTATGTATAATTAATTTAATGTATTCAAAAATTAAATATTCAAAATTTTAAATTTGCTTTAACAGAAAAGAATGTTGGGACCCTTGAAAATTATAACCTCCAAGAATGCTTCTTTTGGATTGCAGACCTCTACAAATGAAAATTTCACTTTCTAAACCATCACCCTAGAAGGGAAACGAGGCAATATTAGAAGGAAAAAACTGAGTTTCCACTTTTTATTGTCCCATTCGACTTAATTCTGATCACTCTCTCTTGGATAGGAGTCAATGATATCTTGAATCCATCAAAGACTATTTCCCCCTTTTATGAAGTGAAATAGAACATTCTCATTCAACAAATTAAAACTGATTAATACATAAAATCATGCAATCTATCCGTATATTTATGTACTCTATTGGCACTAGCTTAACACTCTATTCATTTTTAGCCAACTTATTTGTACTTAACTACATAATAGAAGTCCTCTGTGCCAATTTCACTCGATAGTTTTGTCTTCAATTAACTTAATTGATTTGATTAGGTACTTATCTTTTTCGGTAAAGGAACCCTTCAAACTCCGTCCCCGTTTCTTTTTGACTAGAGGGCAGGGGCCTGAAGATGCCTCGTGGTAGTCAGCAGGGGTTATTCTATTTTCTTCCAAACTTTTGAGCCTTGATGGGATAGTGATATGAAATCCAATTGAGATAAAATTTGGTATCATATAAGCCTCTCAACAAAAATTACTTATCAGCTAATTTAAATTTCCATTTTATTGTTTGTTTGATAACATTTCAAATCCAATTCTTGATTAATTGTAATTCTGAGAGATGCTATTGGTGTATTGCTTAGTTTCTCTAGTTTTATTTAGAAAATATTTTTATACTGTCTATTATTATTTTTTATAGTAAAAAGTTTTTATTGAACTAGGTCTTATGATTTTTCTCATATTGAATTTTTCATGTTAAAAATCTTGATATTTCATGTTATTTATTTTTTATGTTTATCTTTGCTTGTTGTTGTAATATTCTTTGGTAGGTGTTAAATTTATTATTATATCCATTACATATATTTATTTTTGTAACTATTAAAAAGTGTAAAAAAATGAACTTTCGTTTTTAATTTTATTTATATTCTAAATCCTCCAAAATTGGAAGAAAAGATATGCGTGGAAGAGAATAACTTCCCCTCCTAAATGACTTCCACCCCTTGTTTACTTTAATTTTTTTTTTTTATTTACCTTTAAATTTACTTTCCCTCTTCAAAGGGTTTTTTTTTCCTTTTCCGTTGCAACCAACTGTCGTGTAAGCTTGAAATTTGAATGTTTTATATATTTATCTAATTATTATTTTTATTTAATCCACAATTGAAATTCAAATGTTCACAAACATATTATATATTTTTAAAAATTAATTATATTATTTGTATTATATTTATTTATATTTTATAATATTAAGATTTATTCATAATAAATCTTATATTATAATATTAAGATTAATTATATTATTATTATATTCAATTATTTTTATTTATTTTTGAAATATTATTTTTTATAAATTTTAAAATAAAAAAATATGAAATAAACGAATTCAAATAATTCGAACTTGAATGTTAATCGAGTTTTTTGAATTCAAATTTAAATGAATTCGAATATTATCAAATAATAATCAAACGAATTTAAATACAAACTCAAACGATTTATATTCAAATTCGAATTTGAAATTGTGATGTTGGATTTGTTCATGTTCAAATACAACTCTACCTATAAAGATATTTAAATATGATTCACGAAATGTTAAGTTACAATTTAGTTGGCCATTTCTTGGCCCTTACAGCCTCATGTGGGGCAAATATTTTCTCCTTCCAGATGCCTTCCCTAAATGCATATATCTGGATTTATACCTCGAAAAGTAGGAAAATTGCAGTAAATTATTTTCCATAGTTAGGAAGACAAAGACATTCTCATGGCAAATTCCGATTCATCAAGTTGATAGGCGTACTATTCCTTTTAGAAAAAGTTCGTTGCACGGTTGTCCCTTGTACTCCAGGCCGGACTAATCGCCGGACAACCCAGAGGGCACTGCAATGTACCAACCCTGATTATTATGGCCCCCGGAGCTCCTGTCTCAGTCGTCACCCCGCTGTAATTCAGTGCCGCTATCAATAATAAATTCTAGTAACGTTTCTTTTACCTATATTTTACAAATTTTTGTTGCCTGTATAAACGCAAGTGCGCTCTCTGCTTCCACACCCTTCTAATCAATCACTTCTACTTATCTTTGTTTCTTGAGTTGTTCAGAAGAATGTTGTAGGTAGAGATGGTTATGAACATTTACCACGTTTCAGTGAGAAAGCATCGCAAAAGGCTGTGGCACATCAACCCGTTGCTGTAGCCATTGAATCTGCTGGGAAACCCTTTTAGTTAAATATATAACTACTAGAAAAATGGGTTGTTGCGACCGAAGAAAATATTTTAATAAGAGTCTGTTGCGATATTTTTTATTTTGTGACGTTCACGTGAAATATTCTCTAAAACGTCGTTGTTATAATCGCTGAGGAAGTTAACAAATGTCATAATAGGTACACCTATCGTAACATGTATAACTACTATATCAGATGACTTATTATAATATTTTGTCATGTTACAAAAGAGCTTGGTAACTACCAAAATTCAAATTTTATATTAACATTTTAAAGTGTCATAATAACTAACATCTATAATGACATTTACAACTATCAATCAAAACTCTTCATATAACATTTAGTTGTATTATATAAGTGCTTACTAACGGTTGCCAACGGTTAAATTCAAATTTACAGAATCGTTTATAAATGTCATAATAACTTTTGACAACTTTAAATTATATTACACTTTATAAGCATTTGTGACATTTTATACTATCATTATTATTTGTTATGACACTTATACATGTTGTTTAAACTTAATATAACAACATTTTTAAATTTCCATTATGTGTTGGCTATGTTTAGATTTCTTTGAAATGTTACCTATAATGATATTGTCAACTTGTCACTATATTTTTTTTATGACATTTTAGTTCTTACATATATTAATTACCTAATATAATAAAATAAATTTAAATCTTTTAACATAATATAAAATCACATTAAAGCCAAAATAAAATGTTTGCATACAATAGGAAGTACAGAACTATGTATATATATAGGGGCGGCAATATTGAACACGATACGCCAATACGATACGAAAACGACACGGTTATAGCGGGTTAGGGTTGGGGTTTCGCAGATTCGGGTCGAAACAGGTCGACCCGTTTAACTTTAAATGTGTACAGGTCATAAACGGGTTTAACCCGTTTCAACCCGCGAACCCGTTTAACTTTTTTTAATATTTATATTTAATACTTTTTGTAATACCCTACAAATTTCACTATAAAAAATTAGATAATTTAATTTTTTACATGAATTAATTGAATTAAATTTTATTATATGAATTAATTGTGTTGTTTGTGTGTCTGTTTTGTTTAATTATATAAGACCTCTTAAGAAAAATAAATGATGTTAATGCGGCTATTTACTTGATATATAGTAAACGAATCATTCTTAATTAATTAGTATTTAGTGTTTATAATAATATTATTATTACAATGACTTTTAGTTAGAGAAAATAATTTTTTGAACAATCCAATTTTATTGCAAAACTACATTTGTTTAGATTTTTAAGATTAAATCTTATGAATTTATTAAGACCTCTAAATATTGAGTGGGATAGTTTGTTATTTTATTAGTTTTTTATGACTTTATGGGTTGTTTTATTAGTTTTTTAAATTTTATATGATTTGATTTAATTTTGTGAAAATTTTTGTGTAATGGTACACAGATTGGTGGGTTTAGTAAGTATTCGGATTAACGGATTTAATAATTATCTATTTAATTTTTGTGTCTAATCGTGTCAACCCATTTTATAACATGAACACGACACGAGAATAAACGGGTTGACAGGACACGACACGTTTATTAAACAGGTCGTGTTCGGGTTAGCCTGTCAAGTGTAATTATATCTCAAGTTAACACGACCCACCAACCCGAACACGACACGGTTGCCACCCTTATATATATACATCAAGGAAGTCATCAAAACTATATAATCCAAAATAAAATCTCAATGTATCCATTAATACAAATTCCATTAATACCTAAATGCTTCCATTTAGCCAAATGATTTATTATACTTCCTTCATATGCAGCATCAAAATAACTTGTAGCAATATATCCCCTTAGTCCCAATTGCCTCGAGTCCTACGAACCTACCATTATAAATTGAACACATTCAAATTAGATAAAATTAGAATTTTGATAATCAAGCTATTTCTCTAATCTGAGTATAACAAAAGATTATCACTATTAGACCACTATATAAATTTTCCATATCCTGTAGTTAATGCATGAAACAAGACACACCCAAGAACTTTCATAGACTATTAAAGCTTTTGCTGCACTTGTTTGTTAATTAAGAAGAACCAACTAAATTATAACCACAAATGTATAATTCTGACAAAGAGAAACCAAATCAAAACACAACATGAGCATCATGAAAATGGGAGCCCAAGCATAGATTGTACATGTATAAGCAAACATAAAATTTAAATAAGAGAGGGATGAAGAGATAATAATGTGAAATATCTCTAAATAAGCGAATGAAATATCTTAAACCCACCTTAACATTTAGCCAAAAAACCAACCACCAAATACAATAACCTGGAAGACTCTTAAAACATCAAATCTGTAAATGATAATAGAAATAATTTGAAATATTTCTCAAAGAAAAAGAGGGGGGAAAGAGGTACTTTAGCCTAGCTCGGACACATTAACTGATAAATAATATGACTCTAACTAAATTTAATTCCACCCAACTCTACAAAGAAACAAATCCTAAGAAATGAGCACATCATAAATATTCAGCCCCTTGTATGAACACTCTAAAAGTCACCAAAATAGGAGCACATTATAAACATTCAACTCATTGCCTGAAATTACAAATAGATATCAATTTTGCAAAATGAAAGCCCAAGCATGCAAGTAAACATCAATTACAAAGGATTGTAGTACATTTCTAAACTATCTCTATTGACAAATAGATAGATATCTACACTTATCTATGCATCAACACTAATGCTTGATTAACATGAAGATGGTAAGGGATAATAAACTAGGATGCCATTAAAGGCTAAGCTTTTATAAAGCCTGTAGAATTTATATATATCAAGCAGCCACTTTCATCTCTAGGGAATACTAACTGAATAGTTAACAAATTTTACAGCAGCATAGGGGTATGTAAATACATCCTTTCCATATAACGCTATTAATACATCATTTTATAGCAGCAATAAGTATATTCCACAAAAAAGAGAAAATTAATGTTGTTTTGCCATATCTCAACATTTCAAGCCATGCTACACCCAACATGATATGGCTAAAAATACTATTTTTGCAAAGAGAGTCTGCATGAAAAAGGTTGACAAAACTCACACATTTATTATAGGCTATTACAAAATTCCACATATACATAAACAAAACCATAACCCACAAAAAATACTACACCCAAATGCTCCTTGAAAGAATAAATCTATCATATTATCTTCTTGAAAGGAGGAATAAAAGTAATTACCAAGTACTATTATTGAATGGTTAGAAAAGAAGTAGAAAACTGATCACAACTTTCTACCATCAGAAGAATTATACCAAGCTTTTTGCCCATGCAATAAGAGCATCGTGAGCATCTCCAATTGTTTTCAGAAGTGAGTATGGACGAATCAGTGGCTCATCACCAGAATATGGTGCATAATATCAAACTCACACTAATCTTATCCCAAAGGATGTGGGCCAACCATCTTTTCAAGGTCTAAACTCCTAATAAGTGTAGTTACAACTATTTTTAAAGGATCCGTTATACTCAATACTGAAACAATAGCATGTACCTAAAGAAAATAGCCAAACAGTAGCAAAAATGTTCAGATTAGTTAGAGTAAAACAACCAAAATTCTATAGAGCTATTAAGCCTGAATATGAAAAAGAAAATCAAATAGCTATTTCACATAAGATATGATTCTATTGATAACAAATAATAGTACCCTTAATATACCGGTATTGTTAGTTGAGATAGTTTGCTGGATTAACTCTAGTGATCAAGCACTTGACTGATTTGACATATAGTTGTTGTTCTATGCCATATTCGCACGAACTTCAGCTAGCAGTCTACCTTGTTCCCTAATGAGTTCTGTTTGCTCTTTAGCTTGTTCCTCGAGCCTCACAATCTTATTCCTTTGTTCAACTATGATAATATGTTGAGTACTACGAGTTGGAATTTCGCCCCAAAGATCCAATGGCGCAACACCTTCACTGCACATTCGAACCTGACCATTCCTGTCTTGTCCTATTACTTGTGAGAAAATGTCATTAGGCCTAATTTCATCAGTGGAGTTAGGAGAAAGCTCACTTCTCTTCTCACTCATCAAGTTCTGTAACCAAAAAAAAAAGTGCTTATTAATTATGATGAAAGAAGTCAAAAAACTGAAGGATAAATCATGGTGAAACATGTACTAATTTATTTGCAATCTCGCTTCTCTTCTCACTCATCAAGTTCTGTAACAAAAAAAAAAGTGCTTATTAATTATGATGAAAGAAGTTAAAAAACTGAAGGATAAATCAGGTGAACCATGTACTAATTTATTTGCAATCTCGCTATTTCCTGGTTTCCCACTAGAGTCCATAAAGCACTCCTCAAATATTTCAGCTCGGGATGGATGACGCCCTAATTTCTTGGCCTACATAAAAAAGAATTTAATCAAATTGATAATATTGTGTATATAACTTTTTTCATTCATGGCAAAAAAAACTTCGAGTGCTGTAAAATTTACTAATCTTCAGCAACTCGTGCAAATGGTCTTTTCCTTATTCTATGATGCAATTTGTTGCTTTTCCTACTATAAGTATTCCTCCGGCTAATATGCTGAAAAAAATACAATCAAATGGAAATTTGAAGTCTGCCATCTAACTTATTATTGTAAAAAATTTGAAATGAGTAGTATAAAACGCTCAACATTACCTTGCCAGCCTCTGAATTCCAACAAGAAACTAACCATAACCATTGGTGTTCAAGCACCCGATCTCCACAAGAAGGCGGTACATTGACATTTTGATTTGCAATGAACCATTCCTTTTTTAAAGTATTTTTCCAAGCTTTCCATAATTTCCCTATTGATGAGGTAATTTTTGGTTCAATGCCCAATGGCAAAACAAACCCTTCCTGTTATGAAGTGAATTTGTCAAGAATCATTATGTACAGTAAATTTAAAATAAAACAATTCTAAAATAGAAGAAAACTAAA
Organism: Voacanga thouarsii; assembly: GCA_026120185.1. NCBI lineage: Eukaryota > Viridiplantae > Streptophyta > Magnoliopsida > Gentianales > Apocynaceae > Voacanga > Voacanga thouarsii. The sequence continues at coordinate 6,887 of JANUWF010000795.1, read as the reverse complement.
GGATGCATTGATCATGGCATTATTACCTTTACAATGTCGATCATGTCTTTCTTATAGCTTTTGGCATTTTTGTCCATGATACATAATTCAGTGGGGCATGCTTACCTTTTCTAGCTATAGTGCCTAATAGAAACTAGACAGCTTTTTTCGCTTCTTTCCACTGGGTTATCATTTATAGTTAAATTCAACCTTAATTAGACCCTTGTTCTTAGGATGTCCTCATGTATCAGTACTATAAGTTGGCCCTCTAGATCTACTGCTTCTCTCCAAATTTTCTACATCAAGCATTAGAATTAGAATGGTGAAAAATGTAATTTCTTATAATAGAGCAGACAACAACTATTAATCATAATGTACTCATACCAACTCCACTAGAAGTTTGCATGGTAGGCTAGGATGACATTTGATGGTCACTTAAAATGTTTAATTGAGCATGTGTGCTGGTGTGATAGGTAGACATTATTTCTCCAACTTGCACTGTTGGGGGTTCATCCAAAGGATTTTCAGGTCGGCCATTCAACTGCACAATGACTAAAAATAAAATAACTAGAGCAACTTTGATTAGTATTGGGTTTTGTTACAGGAAAAATGACTTATATACTTAGGAGTGGGAAGGGTTGGTTGTGTGTTAGACAAAGGCATGCCATATTGTTCAGCAACTTGCATGGTTTGGGCTACATTCAAAGGATTTTTCCTAACTTGCACGGTTTGTGGTTTATCTAAAAGATTTTCAGATTGGCCATTCAACTACACGATGATTAAAAATAAAATAACCGGAGCAAGTTTAGTTAGTAACGGATTCAGTAAAGTCATCATGAGAAAATAGTTTTTATATACTTACAATTTAGATCACTTGGTTATGGGTTAGACGGAGGCATGACAAATCGTTCAGCTAGCATATTCAGCTGATCATCTAGAGAATTGTCTCTGCGTTCCTACACACTTCTTTTCTTCTTCAACCCGTGTATCCTGGCCATTTGATCAGAACCAGCCAAATAAATAAATAAAGTATCAATGAATTAAAATTTTAAATTCCCTAAAACCAAGGCAATTCTTCGAAAAAGAAACTCAAAACTTATTTTTAAATTCACCTGAAATTGCCAACCTCAGAATCAAGCTAGCAACACTAGATGTTCTCTGCCGAAAATTACTACAAACAAGTATAAGAGAACAAAGACAAAAATAGAATAAGACAATAGAACAACTATTAGCAAAATGTAGTTAACACAGGAATACATAGAAAAACAATACGATATTGCACTACATGTTTAGCAATCTTCAGTCCAACACATAAGTCAAAAATACATATCAAAGTAAAAAAGCAAAAGCATTCTATGTATTAATAAGTAGTACAATCTTCATATAGTCATAAGACTACACTCAAGCCTTATCATCCCCTTCATGAACCCAACAAAAATTCTCATCCCCTTCATCAGCTATGGGGTTGCAGATTTCAGCTTGCAAATGTGTCTCAATATCCATGATATCTCCTATTTTATAAACTGATCTTACATTTGTAACAACAACAACATGCCAATTACTTTCCATTGATTCTTCTACATAGAATACTTGTATTGCTTGGGAGGCAAGAATGAATGGTTCTTTGTGGGGAGCATATTGCTAAAATTTGCTAATAAGAATCCATTTGCATCTTGTTTTAGTCTCTTCCCATTTGACACCCAATCACATTCAAACAATACAACTCTTCGATTGCCTCCGTAGTCTAATTCAATTACATTCTTCAAAGCTCCAAAATATGCCACATCACTTAAAATAGGATTTTCATCGCTTATACTTGAAAATTTTGAAGTAATTGTATTCACAAAAACTCCATTATTTTGGGTTTTTCTTTTACGCTCAACTTCTTTTGTGTGAAACCTAAAACCGTTTATCATGAATTCCTGATACTATAATCCAACTTCTTTAGGGCCCTTAAAAAGATAAACCAAATCTTTTGTAATATGGCTATCTTCAAATATTTGCAAAGAAGTAACCTAGTTCACAAAAAAAAAAAATCAATATATACGGTAAAACATAATTTAATTTAGCACCTAAGAAAATACTAAAACAAAATTTTAACTTACGTGATGGGCAAACCATTGGGCAAACATCTCACTATGAATACACTCAATTTCATGTCTTCCAGCATGTGGATGATTTTGGACTACCATTGTATGGTGTTGACTATACAAAGTAGAAGTCGATTTAATCAGTGGCTATCATCAAATCTACAATACTGCAATCCCTCTTTGAAAAATTTTAGGAGACTTACTCAATATATGGCTTGACAACATCACGATTGAATAGTACATATTGATGTGCTTTATTCAAATAATCTCGATCAAACTTTGTTGGTGTGCCTTTACCCAATAAGCGTCCCGAAATTGTAAACATGTCCATACCTACTCGAGAGTTAGCCTCATCTTCTTCATTTCTAGATGTTCGATTGAAACTTGTTTGGACATAATCAGCTTAATATAATGAGCATAATGTTAGGCATTCTTCAGCTAAATAACCTTCTACAGTAGAACCTTCTGGCGACTCCAATTGCATACATATGATTTCAAAGTGCTCAAGTACCTGAAGTAATAAAGTTATGAAAATACCATAACTATAATTGCAACATTTAAAAATAAAAGAAAAACTAATAAAAATGAAAATAGATAATGCATACCTCTCAATTAGATACATCCATCGAAATTGCACTGGACCAGCTATTCTTGCTTCATAGGCTATGTGAACACATAGATGCATCATGATATTGAAAGCTGAAGGTGGAAAACCCCATTCTAGCTCACAAAGAATGAAAACAATGTCCATCTCTAGTTGTATTAGATCACGAGGCAATATTTTCTTGGAGTAGAGTAGTCTGAAATACCTACTTAGCCTAAGTAAAGGATATTGAATAGATTTTGGCAATGCTTTTCTTAGGGCTATAGGTAGTTATTGTTGAATTAATACATGATGATCATGGCTCTTAAGCCCTAAAATCTTTGGTGGCTTTAATTGTACACACCTAGATAAGTTAGCAGAATATCCATCAGGAACCTTAACCCTTTTTAACAGCTTGCAAAAATTTAACGTTTCACTCTTACTCTAAGTGAATGAAGCTCAGGGCAAAGAAGATGCACATTCTCCATCTCAAAAAGATGTAGTTCTGCTCTAATTCCCCTGTCTTTCAAGTCAAGCCGTGACTTATGGTCCTTTTTCTTATCCAACTCAAGTAATATGGCACAAATCATTTCACTAACATTTTTTTCGATATACATTACATCAAGATTATGCCGCATCAAGTTATCTTTCCAATAAGGCAATTTAAAAAAGGCACTTTTTTTCTTCCAATTAAATGGCAATTTTTGGTTATCATTCACCAGCTTCCCAAACTCAAAATTGATACCATCTAATTCATTTAAAATCATATCACCAGATAAAAAAGCACGTCTCCCTCGATGCTCTTGTTTACCATTAAAAGATCGAGCATCCTTTCTAAAAGAATGATCGTGTTCTAAGAACCTATGATGTCCTATATAACAGCCATTGTGAATCTGTCTCCTTATGATAAATGGGACAAGCAAACTCCCCTTTAGTACTCTACCCCGACAAATTAGCATATCCAAAAAAATCACTAATAGTCTATAATAGAACAGCCCGCATTTGAAAATTTTGCTTGGAATATGCATCATATGTAGACACACCCACATCCCACAATTTCTTTAATTTTGCAATAAGAGGTTCTAAATAGACAACAAGATTATTCCCCGGAGCAGTCCAACCAGGTATTAGCAAAGACAAGATGAAGTATGGTTGCTTTATACACATCCAAAAGGGCAAATTGTAAGGCATCAAAATGACAGGCCACGTACTATGAGCAACATTCATATTTTTGAAAGGATTAAACCCGTCAAAGCCTAATCTCATATTGCGTACATCTTTGGAAAAATCAGGATGAAGATAATTAAACTTTTTCCAAGTAGGTGTGTCAGCAAGATATCTCATAAAACCATCATCTATTCTATCTTCCCCATGCCATTAGGTTTAATATCAAAGTTGTTGGCCTCCACCTTTGGCCTAGCAATGCTCAAATCTGTACCCACGATTGCGGATATAGCAAAATCACCCATTGTCCTTCTATTATGATAACCATTACTTCCATTGTTGTTTTGGTTAACCCCCATGACTAAAGGTTGGATTTCCCCTATTAAAATGTCCTGACTTAACTGGTCAACCTTTTGCCTATGTGCCATCCGAATCCTTATCAAAGTTCGTTCAATTTCTAGATCAAAGTCTACTATCTTTCCTTTGATTTTTTAGGTCATAAACGAAGGGCTCAACTAAAAAAAGAAAAAAGAAAATAAGTGTATAAAATATTTTCAAATACACAATTAGATACAATAAATACATACAATACATAGACTATTCTTTTAATTCGCAGGTAATATAATCATACAAATAACAAAATCTAGCACCTAAAGAATATACACACGCGCGCGCGCATGGTAAAATCAATAGAATTCAAACTTTCCTAATATTGTTCTCTAGCAATGGTGCAACAAATTTGATATGTAGATTTTGGATATAAAAATTGAGATGAATTTAAGATGTTTTGTTCTATAATTTCTATATTTTGAGATGTTTTGATGAAATTCTACTGTAAAAGGTTTTCTTGGTTGTAGGAAAGCTTTTTCCTTGATTTTGGATGGAAATTGCAGAGTCTTAAGATGAATTGATGCTATTCCAGTACTGAATTGGTGCTTGCTCAATTACCTGAACCAGCCGTGGCTCAACATTGGAAAATAAGAGAAGAACAGAACAAGAATCGGACTCAAAACAGAGCTGAGCCGACGCTAGCCCAATGAAGGTGAACCAGTGCCGACCCAAGACTGTTCAGTGGTAGTAGAGAATCCCTCTTTAGTCAGAATTTGGAAGTTGATATGCAGATCTTTTGAAAACTGACTTTTGGACGTACCCAGACTTCTTATGATGATTTTTTGCAATCACAAACATCTATTTAAGAAGGAGAAATTCAAGAGAAACATATCAATTCAAGGAGTTACATCAGGAATTAATCATTAACGGAAGAATTCATCAATCAAAGGAAATTACTTTAGGAGTATTTTTCATAGGAGAGAAGAGGATTTGTCTATGAGTTCTATCTTTTTTCTTGAACAATAATGAGATCAATACTTTAATTGTATTTAGAGGATATTTTTAAATTTATGATTTTGTATTGATTTTAGTTATTTGAGCAATTGATTGTTATTTCTGGCATTTGATTACTTATTTTTATTGGATGAATTAATTAGTTATTTTCTCCTTCTAATTGACTTGAAAAATGAGATTATGAGTAGCTGCAATTTAGTTAATTTCATATGTGTTATCTCTTGATTGACTTGAAAAAGAATGTTAAAAGTAAAGAACTTGGATAATTAAAGATTAGTTGATTTCGCCTAAAAAATATGATCTTTAACTGATTTCATGCTTTTATATTGCCTAGAATATAGGGATATTTGTTAAGGATTGATTTTAATGCATCTTTTGGTGAGTTAGTGAAATAGAATATATCTACTAAGTTGACTAGAAGGTAGTGAATCCATGACTAGAAAAATAAAGTGGAGTCTACTTTATTCCTTCATGATGATTAATTGTGATCATTGCTAATCAATTATTATCATGTCTTCAGGAATTTTTATCTATTTATATGTTTTTTCTCCTAGATTTTGTCAATAAATTTATTTTTACTTTGGTTTTTATTTTTGTCTTGTTTTTATTACTCTAGTTGGTAGGCTAAACAAAGGTTAAAAGTAATTAATGATACTTGTTCCTTGAGGATTGATATTTGTTAATACCCTATATTATACTTTGCGATGAATATACTTGCTCTACATATGTGATTTTGCGATTAACATTTTAATTAAAAATTAATTAGGAATTGACTTAAAATTGAATAATTTTTATAGCCAAAATCTACGTATCAGTATCTTCTATGAAGATTGCATTAGCATACCTTAGATTAGGTCTCCGTTGTCGAATGGACCTCCGAAGTTGTGGTTGCAAATCCTCTTCTTCATCAATTTCTTCATATTGACTAGGTTTCTGATCTTTTGTAATGTTGTGTATTCCTATTTGCCACGAACTCTTCAATTTGTTTGATGGTAACTTCTTCAATAATGATGGTTTTCTTCAGTTGTTTCAATGGTCAAAGGACCTCCATCTTGTTCTTTCAGCCTTTTTGTTGACTCTTCTCAAACTTCTTCTGATCACTACAGGAAAAATTGCGATTTGCGACGGCCAAAAACCGTCGCTGACCGTTTTTGCGACGGTTTTAGCCATTGCAAAAAATGACGTCGCAATTTGCGACGGCCAAGGGAAACCGTCGCTATTTGCGACGGTTTTGCAAGGGCAAAAAAAATTCGTTGCTATTTGCGACGGTTTTGCGAGGGTTTAGCGACAAAAAACATTGACCCTCGCAAATTGCGACGGTTTTGCGAGGGTCGACTTCGTGCCCTCGCAAAACCGTCGCAAATTTGCGAGGGTTTTGCGAGGGCTACGGTTTGGGCCCTCGCAAAACCCTCACAAATTGCGACGGTTTTGCGAGGAGAATTAACCCCTAAGTCATGACCTTCGCAAAACCGTCGCAAATTGCGAGGGTTTTGCGAGGGCCCAAGCCGTGGCCCTCGCAAAACCCTCGCAAAAGCAAACCCAAGTAATGGCCCTCGCAAAACTCTCGCAAATTGCGAGGGTTTTGCAAGGGGAGAATTAAATCCCAAGTAGTGGCCCTCGCAAAACCCTTGCAAACTGCGACGGTTTTGCGAGGGCCCAAGCAAATCCCAAGTAATGGCCCTCGCAAAACCGTCGCAATTTGCGAGGGTTTTGCGAGGGTCACGGCT
>JANUWF010000793.1:0-41404 GCA_026120185.1 Voacanga thouarsii | reverse complement strand
CCGCCTATATAACGCTTCGTAGGGTGCCATCCCAATCGACGCTCTGATGACTATTGTTGTATGCTAACTCGAGCGTAGAGTATACAATCTATCCACTTATCTCCAAAATCCAACACACACGCCCTAAGCATGCCCTCCAATATTTGGGTGACTCTCTCGGACTGTCTATCAGTTTGCGGGTGAGCAGATATGCTAAGCTTTAGAGTCGTCCCCATTGACTCTTAAAACTTGGTCCAAAACTTGAAAGTAAATCTAGGATCCCGATTAGATACAATACTGGTCGGCACTCCATGCAACCTAACTATTTCGCGAATATATGTCTTGGCCAGTTTTTCCATAGAGTCCTTCACATTCATCGGAATGAAATGAGCTGTCTTGGTCAATCTGTCAACCACTACCCACACAACATCCTTCAAGTCTTAGACATTGGTAATCCAGCAATGAAATCCATCGTCACCTCTTGCTACTTCCACTCGGGTATAGGCAACGGCTGTAGCAATCCGGCTGCCTTCTTGTGCTCCGCTTTTACTTTCTGGCACGTCAAGTTGGTAAAGACATATTGCGCCACGTCTCTTTTCATTCCCGGCCACCAATAGGCCTTTTTTAGATCTTGGTACATCTTAACTTCTCCCAGATGAATGGGATACTTGCTCTTGTGAGCCTCATCCATTATCTTTCTTTTCAATATTGGGTCATCTGGCATACATAGTCGCTTTTGGAAATACGTCACTCTTGATTCATCAGTCCGAAATTTCTTATTTTCTCTCTTCACTTCCTTTGCCTTGAAAATCTGAAACTCTTAGTTATTCCATTGAGCCTCACTAATCTCTTGCTGCAGCTCAGGCTCTAATCTCAAGTTACTCAAGCTAATTTTTCCTTCTCCCACTTCCGCCTTTTGCCCCAAGATATCCTGTACTACTTGAATCTCTTGTACCCTTAAGGTAGCCATCCTCACTTTTCGACTTAGTGCATCAGCTATCACATTCGCTTTCCCCGGATGGTAGTTAATTAGACACTTGTATTCTTTCAAAAACTCCATCCACCTCCTCTGCCTTAAGTTTAAGTCCTTTTGCGTGAATATGTACTTCAAGCTCTTATGATCTGTGCAAACTTCATATTCCGCCCCATACAAATAGTGTCGCCATTTCTTCAAAGCAAACACTATTGTTGCTAACTTCAGATCGTGAGTCAGATAGTTTACCTCGTACAGTTTCAACTTCCTCGAGGCGTAGACGATAACCTTCCTGTCCTACATCAACACCGCCCCTAGACCTGTTGGATTGTATGCCCTCTTAGACTAGGTTTCTGTTGTAAAATCGAATATTTTAATAAAAGAATTTATTTTCAAAAATTGTTTGTGAATTTACTTTTTGTTTGTGCACAATTTTCATTTGGAACAGACCCATTGTGTTTAAATAAGTGGTTCATGTGAATGGTGGTCTTTCACAGTAAGGTATGGATCACGGATTATTTAACACATAAACTTTTGTTCTTAACATATTGATGAGACTGAGAATCTCATCATGTTTAGGTTATTATGTTATGAATTCCAAATGGGGAATGGCTTACCTTTAGCCAGTGAGTAGTCCATTCACTTCATGACATAAGCGTATTTCGAATACATGACCTGTAGTGGTGGTTTCTAAAAGTACTATATGATAGAAACCTAGACTACTACCGCTACAGCGTAGACTAGTACTCTACGATTTGAGTATGAGTTGGTGGTCTGGCGAAGCTGGTAGCATATACTTTGATTTGCTATAGTTGAGGTTCTATCGTAGGGCCAATATACTTGCATGTTGGATATGTGTGACTAGTTAGTTAAAATAGACTTGTACAAGATAGTTTCTGCACTATATCGCCCCTTGTGGTTGTCCAAATGGTCTAAAATGTCCAGGGCCCTGGGAAACATGACTCGGATGTTTGCTTTAGGGTAGCTCCCTTGGAAAGTGGAAGCACTCCAGGAAGTCGTGGATCATTGGACTAGAAGCCTAAGGATGGTAGATGTCATTTAGAGGGGTGTTAGTACACTTCTTCCGCTCTAAATGTACGGCGATGTGTAGAGGGGTATTTTAGTCATTTCACCTGTAGGTCGGAGACTTTGCTAACGCAGCATTGTCTTTGGGGTCAATATTTCCTTATGATGATATTATGAAATATTTAAAATACAAAATACAGCTATTTTTATGACAATGGTATTTTGGTCATTTTAGTTGCCAAAGCGGTGTGTCTTTTGGTCCCCAATATAGACCGTGAGTCTTAATTAAATACGAGCTAAAGAATTGATTTTAAATTAAATAGAATTTATTTTATTTAAGTAGCCTGATTTAATTATTGTGCTAGAATAAAATAAAGGTCCATGGAGAGAGAGAATTAATTAAATTAGTGTGGTGGGTTAATTAATTATTCAGGGCTTTGACCCAGTTTGAATAATTAAAGATTAACCTGGGACTAAACTAATATAGGCTTAATTAATTGGACTGGTTTATTTGGGCTGAAAAATTAATTATTTATTAATTGGGCCATTTATTTGGTTTTAGTTAGAATAATTAATTAAGCCCAAAAAGGTTAAACTAAGAGTCCAATGGCCCAATCCAGTTTAACATAGGGTTTTATTTAGGTTAAACAGGAGAAAAAAAAATAACGTTGTTTTTCCAGTGCTTCCTCTCTATGAAAAATACCAGACGTTTTTTCCTCTCCCTCTCCAGAAAATATTCTTTGGCCCCTAGGTTGTTTCATCAAAACGATATTAGGCGAGGCCATATACTGGAAGATCGAAAGCTAGGCGTTCATCTACATGCAAAGACGAAGTAGAAGGCTTGCAGGAATTGCACCAGAAGTTTCCACGAGCGTGCCTACCCCAGTTCCGCATATTCCAGTTCAGCCGATTTTGAGAATAAGAAGAAGAGGTAATGAGAAAATATATTTTTTTCCCCTTTTTCTTCTTCACGCAGGAGTGCTGCGTTTTTGTTGTTCCTTGGCTGCCTTTTTGGCTATGTTTCGCTTGCAATTTTATCTTCAAGACCTTCCTTAGACACATTCGTGTACAAGGAATAGGCCTTACCTTCTTCAGGTAAGCTCAGTATTGGTGCCGTCATCAATCTCCTTTTAAGTTCTTGGAAGCTCTTCTCACACTTATTATTCCAGACGTATGACACATCCTTCCTTAGCAATTGAGTTATTGGCATCGCCAGCGTAGAGAAGTTCTTAATAAAACGACGGTTGAAGGGAAGAAAAACAGGAGAGCATGCTCACGGGGAAAAAAATAGAGAGAAAAAAAAAAACCAAGCCTTAATGGCAGCACGGAAGCGTTAAGATCATACTTTTGCGTGCTTTAAACCTACTAAGTTGAATAGAAGTGGACTGAACGACAGGAATAGCTTCGCCTTGCCCACTTGAAGAGGCTTCCGGTTGAAATCCCGCTAACCTCCTATTTCACCTAGTTTGCATGAATGCCAATCTTTTCAGCTATCAGAATATGCCACTGCCAAACTTCTTGTTGGTGAACACAACAGTGAAGAAGAGTGGTCTTTAATCTCCTTAGTTCTCTTGCTATTGGTTAGTAAAGAACCAAGAACAAGAGGTTGAAGAAAACCTCACGAGAGAGAGAGCTGTGTGAGAAGAGAGGCGTAAGGGAGTGCTTACGTGAGGAAGAGAGAAAAGCTAGGGAAAAATTAGGGTTTTCTATATCCAAGAGTCTTGTTTATTGTTAGCCAAAATTAGGTCTCCAACATCTGATAAACATATCCCCGGGATATCATATTTCAAATATCCGGATGTTATCCTGAGAATAAGTTTGGCTTAACCGTAAACTCATCTGAACCATATCTGGAAGAAACCCTACGGTCCAAGCTATTGGGTTGAAATAATATTTATTATTTTTCTTGAACCCAAAAGGTCCAAAATAATAAACATTAATTATTTATTTCTTGGGCTTATATAAATAACCTAATAAATAATTAATGAGTCCAAATGAACCAAAATAATTAATCTTTAATTATTTATTTCTTGGGCTTATATAAATAACCCAATAAATAATTAAGCATTAATTATTTCCCCTTAGTTTAAGCCTAGGTTAATTTCCTAATTATTCAAACTGGACCTAGGCCCTGAATAATTAATTAACAAATTAAACCGGATAATTAATTTCTCTCAAATCCCATTTTTATTTATTTATTTATTTATTTATTTATTTTATTCCAGTCTAATAATAAATTAGACATTCTGAATAAAATAAAATAAAATAAACTAAAATTCTCTTGAACTGAGACCAATTTCTCAACCCAAAATTAATTAGGACTTACGGGCTATTCCGAGGACCAAAAAGACACATCGCCTTGGCTGCTAAAATGACCAAAATACCCCTACTATATAAATAGTTGTATTTTGTATTTTAAATATTTTTTAATATCACCATAAGGAAATATTGACCCCTAGGATAATGTTGTATTAGCAAAGTCTCCGACCTACAAGTGAAATGACTAAAATACCCCTCTACACATCGCCGTACATTTAGAGAGGAAGAAGTGTACTAACATCCCTCTAAATGACATCTACCATCCTTAGACTTCTAGTCCAATGATCTACGACTTCCTGGAGTGTTTCTGCTTTCCAATGGAGCTACCCTAAAACTAACATCCGAGTCATGTTTCCCAGGGCCCTGGACATTTTAGATCATTCGGACAACCACAAGGGGTGATATAGTGTAGAAATTATCTTGTACAAGTTTGTCGTAACTAACTAGTTACATATACTCAATACACAAGTATATTGGTTCTACTATAGAACCTCAACTATAACATATCAAAGTATATGCTTCCAGCTTCGTCAGACCACCAGCTCATACTCAAGTCGTAGAGCATTAGTCCACGCTATAGCGGTAGTAGTCTAGGTTTCTATCATATAGTACTTTTAGAAACCACTATTACAGGTCCTGTCCTACGTATTCGAAATATGCTTATGTCATGAAGTGAGTGGACTACTCACTGGCTAAAGGTAAGCCATTTCCCATTTGAAATTCATAACATAATAACCTAAACATGATGAGATTCACATTCTCATCAATAGGTTAAGAACAAATATTTTTGTGTTAAATAACCCGTGATCCATACCTTACTATAAAAGAACACCATTCACATGGATCACTTATTTAAACACAATGGGTCTGTTCCAAACGAAATTGTGCACAAACAAAAATAAATTCACAAATAATTTCTGACAATAAATTCTTCTATTAAAATATTCAATTTTACATCAAAAACCTAGTCTAAGAGGGCATACAATCCAACAATCTCTCACTTGCACTCTAAGACTAGGTAAGTCCATAGGTGCCCACCCCTATGGCGTCTAAATGTTTTTTGAAAACTATTTCAGCCAAAGGCTTAGTGAATGAATCTGCTAGATTGTTTTCTGAGGCAATATGTTCCACCACGACTTCCCGTCTCTGGATGAAATCCCGAATCAAGTGATACTTCCTCTCGATGTGTTTCCCCTTCTTATGGTTCCGAGGTTCCTTAGATTGTGATACTGCTCCAATGTTGTCGCAATACATCACAATCGGCTGTCCATATGTGGTACGACTCCAAGTTCTGAAAGGAACTTTCGGAGCCAAACTGCTTCCTTAGACGCCTCCGAAGCTGCCACATACTTAGCTTCCATGGTTGAGTCAGTAATACAAGATTGCTTGATGCTCCTCCAGACAAGGTGAAGACATATCCACTAGTGGATTTTCTCTCATCCTTATCCGCCTGAAAGTTTGAGTCTGTGTATCCTGTAGGAATCAAATCATCAGCCCTGTAAACCAACATATAATCTCTCGTTCCCTTGAGGTACTTGAGAATATACTTTACAACTTGCCAATGAACCTCCCTAGGGTTTTACTGATATTTGTTAACTAAGCCCACGGCAAAGCAGATATCTGGCCTAGTACACAAAGATGGCGTACATGAGACTTCTCACAAATCGAAGCGTAGGAATCCCACTCATTCTCGTCCTTTTCTTCTTGAGACTTAGGACAGTCCCTTGAAGAAAATGACAACCCATGTCTGCAAGGGATTAGAGCTCCCTTGCATGAGCCCATACTGTACTTAGCCAGTATCTTATCAATGATGTTTCTTGGGATAATCCTAACATTCTCTACTTTCTATTTCTAAGAAGCCTAATCCCGAGAATGTAGTTGGCTTCTCCCAAATCTTTCATACTGAATTGACTAGACAGCCAAACCTTTGTAGACGACAATGTCCCTACATCATTTCTAATGAGTAGAGTGTCATCCACATACAGGACAAGAAAAACCACATTAATGCCTTCAAGTTTCCTGTACACACATGGTTCATCTTCATTTTGAATAAAATCATAAGACTTTACAGTCTTATCAAAACTAATGTTCCATGCTCTTGATGCTTGCTTAAGTCTATAAATGGACTTCTTAAACTTGCAAATCATATGTTCTTGGTCTTCAGCAATGAAGCCTTCCGGTTGGGACATATAGATATCTTCACTAATATGGCCATTTAAAAATGCTGTCTTGACATCCATTTGCCATATCTCGTAGTTATAGTGACATGCAATGGCAAGGAAGATGCGAATGGATTTAAGCATGGCTACCGGGGAAAAGGTTTCCTCATAGTCGATTCCCTCTTTCTGAGTATACCCTTTCGCCACAAGCCTAGCTTTGAAGGTTTCCACCTTCCCATCCACTCCCCTCTTTCTCTTGTACACCTACTTCCACCCAATGGGTTTTATCCCTTCAGGTGAAGCTACAAGATTCCAAACCTGATTGAGGTACATAGACTCAATCTTGGCTTTCATTACTTCCTGCCATAGATTTGTATCGGCATCAACAATAGCCTTCTCGTATCTAGTGGGGTCTTGTTCTTGATGGTTGGAGACCAGCTCAAAAGCTTCTCCAGTCCATCTATCCAGAACCCTAGACACTCTCCCACTATGACGAGGCTCCATTTGTACAGGCTCTTGAGACTGAGCCTCTTCTTGTTCCATAATCGGGTCAGAAGAAGTAGATTCCGTAGATAACTTCTCATCAAGTTCCAACCTTGTTGAACCTTTAGTGGAAGTACTTTGATTATCTTCCAAGTATCTAGTATTAGTACTGACTAGTACCTTCTACTCCTTAGGATGATAAAAGTAACCTCTCTTTATCCCTTTTAGATACCCAACAAAATAGCATAATTCTGATCTTGGTTCTAACTTGTCTCTCTTGACCAGTACATAAGCTGGACAACCCTAAATCCTCGAGATGATTCGGACTTGGTTTACGCCCAGTCCAAATCTCATAGGGAGTCCTAGGTACTGACTTGGAAGGCACCAAGTTTAGAATATATGCCGCCGTCTCCAGGGCATATCCCCAAAAGGACATTGGAAGAGTAGCATGAGACATCATACTTCGGACCATTTCCATCAATGCCCTGTTCCTTCTCTCAGCTACTCCATTCTCGCTAGGGTGTTCCCGCGCCGAGAGTTGGGATACTATCTCATGATGTACCATGTAATCCTTGAATTCACCTAAGAGGTACTCTCTACCACGATCCAATCGTAAGGTTTTGATTAATTTACCTGTCCGACGCTCCACTTTAGCCTTAAACTCCTTGAACTTGTCAAAAGAGTCAGACTTGCATCTCATCAGGTAAATGTAACCATACCTTGTATAATCATCCGTGAAAGTGATGAAGTACTCAAAACCTCCTCTAGCTAGTGTAGACAATGGACCACATACATCAGTGTGAACAAGACTCAACACCTCCTTGGCTCTATCCGCCTTTGGTGTAAATGACCTTTTGGTCATTTTTTCCATCAGGCAGGATTCACACTAAGGCCAACTTTCCAATCTCAATGATCCCAAAGACCCATCATAGATTAGCCTTTGAATCCTGGTTGAGTTAATATGACCCAACCTTAGATGCCAAAGATATGAATCATTGACATTGGTCTTTTTCTTCTTAGTTAAAGGTTCGGACCGAGCATTATTTGATTGATTGTTAATAGGGTTTAAAAAGAATAGATTTTCATATATGTGCCCAGTACATAAAATTTCTCCATCTCTACTAATTGAAATACCGTAATGGAAAGATACTGTAATATCCTTGATTTATTAGTTTTGCAATAGAAATCAAATTCCGACAAAATCCGGGTACATATAAAATATCTTTTAAAACCACTACCTTATTACAATAAAAAATAAGATCCATCTCTCCCACTCGCAAGAGCCCAAACTTGTACTCCATTACCCACGCGTAGCCCATGTTCACCCTTATTGAGTCTTCTAATCTTTCTAAACCCCTGCAAGGAGTTACAGATATGATCAGTGGCTCCAGAATCAACAATCCAAGTGGAAGTTGATCATACCATTGATATAGACTCTAGATAGAAAATATTATCTGTGGAGTTTTTCTTGACTTGAAGATCTGGACATTCCTTTTTCCAGTGTCCTTTATTCCCACATTTGAAGCACTTGCCATTTGGTTTGTCCTTGGGCTGGGCTGCTGTGTTCCCCTTCTTCCTCTTGAACTTTCTGGGCTTAGGCCCAGTTCTTGTGGAAGAAGCCTTAGCAATCATGGTCTTCGACTGTGGCTTCATGACCTTCTCCGCCATCTAGAGCTTCTTCATCAATTCAGTCAAACTCATGTTCAATTTGTTCATGTTATAGTTCAACTTGAATTGAGTGAAGGAACCTGGTAGAGATTCAAGAATTATGTCCACTTGGCTCTCGGGATCAATGACAGTCCCTAAGATTTCTGTCTTCTCAAAAGCAGCAATCATCTTGAGCATATGCTCTTGACTAATGCTCCATCAGCCATCTTAGTGTTTATTATAGTTCAAAGAGCCTCTTGCCTTGCGGGCCGGCTCTTGTCACGAACATAGTGGCTAATGATTGACTAATGTCATACGCAGAAGTCATGAGCTCGTGTTTTAACTGGAGCACATTAGACATGGAGGCTAACAATAGCAACATGTCATTTCGTCAGCCTTCTTCCACGCCTTCTCAGCCTCTCGCTCTTCGGCGGTGGAACCTTCCCCGATAACGTAACTGTGTTTCGTAAAGGACATACTTATATTCTTCGATTGTTAGTATTATGTCCAGGTTTCTCTTCCGATCCACATAGTTTAGACCCGTTAACTTATTCTCCCTGAGAATAACGGTTAATGGACTAAAAGAACCCTCCACCATTTCTGAAAATCGAAAAATAAAAAAAAGAATTTAGTTTGTGAAAACAAAATAAAATTTGTGCACTGAAAATAATTTGGCTCTCAGGAAAACTGACATAGCTTCTTAGGAAGATTAACAGTTCCCTAAGCTAAATGTATTAACCATCACAAATTAATTTCCCTTCTAGGTAATGGTCTAGAGGATAACTCCATCGAGGAGATGACCATTTTCTCTCATTTTCTATGGACATACCTCACACTATAACCTCCAACGTAGGCTGGCCGATCATAGTACGTGCCCCCAGGTTATTAATTATATCCCTATATTAGATCTAAATCCTTGTGGTATCCCCATTCTATACGGGTTCACTCACAGGGTGACGCAGGGGGACCCACGATCTCTAATGAGGATCGTGATGGAAGCCGTGGGGCCATTGGAACCCCTCTCCCACTTAGTCTTTTAAAATAAAGGTTTTCTGAAAAATATCCTTTTGAAATTTCCATTAAATTTTTCCTTAACTTAAAATAAAATATCTAAATCCACTAAAATCTCTATGTCAAGGTTTATATCATTTGAGAGATTTTTCCATGGACTAATTTTATTTAAGTTAAAACTTAATGATTTCAAAAAATTTTCCAATTAAAACTTTCTAGAGACTTTGGTTTCAAGTTTATTTGACAAAACAATTTTTCTAGTGCAAAATAAAACAAAATGGCTCTCCATTTTAATTTACAAAAATATCTAAATCCAATATATTTTCTATGTCAAGGATTAAATCATTTGAGAAAATATTCAATGATTAATTTTTGTACAAATTAAAATAACCATTTAATTTTTTGAAGAAAGATGTTTTTCTTGTAAAAAAAAATTCCCAAAGACTTTAATCTTTGAGAAAATGCGCACATAGATACACAAAAAAATAGCATGCTAAAAAACCGTAAACGTTTTTATACTCTTTTATTTTTAAACATAAGTGCACAAATAATAGAATTAAACACATTAATTAATTATTTTATTTAATCCAAAAATCCCTTACTAATATTTTTGATGAAAATATATTCTAAGAATATAAATTATTGCAAAAATATTAACTTCGTCTGGTATGAGACCCAAAACGAAAAAGAAAAAAAATTACAAAAAAACACTGCGGTCCACGTGCACCCGCCGCACCAGATCGGCGCCTTTTGTTCTTCAGTCCACCGTACCCCCCAGTGCACCAACCGCACCAGATCAGACGCAGCAGCAACCCTGGAGCGCTCCGTCCGCCCGCCCGCGACCCGCTCCATCTGCTCTCAGCTGTTGACTTGCGTGTCGGCCTGAATACCCGCTGACGACTCGCGCGCCAATTGCAAAATTTGCAATTGCAAATTTGCAAGCATTTGGCTCATGCACTGGCTCCATCAAGCCGATTCCGCAACACGGCTCTAGACCCATCAACAGCGTCGGCTCGGCTGCGGCTCAACGGCTTTTGAATAGTGCTTCTTCTTCGTTTTTTTTTCTTTTTCCGCGTGAAAATTGCAGAGCTTCTGTTGTTTCTTTCTTTGGCTTCTTTGGACATTTTTACTTACAAAAATTCATCCAAAACAAAACCACAACTGCCTATACCCATTTAAATTGGGTTTACATGATCTAAACATCAAAGCCAAAAAATTTTTACAGTGAGTCCTATGCTTCACTGTGAAGCGTATAATCATGCTATCCTATACCAAAACAGCGAAAGATCATAGGTTTAAGCACCAAACTATCATCTTCTCCATTTTTATTAACTACCATGCTCCCTAAGTTGATCAAGGAACCTGTGGCTCGATACCACTTTGAAGGGAAGAAAAACAGGGAGCATGCTCACGGGGAAAAAAACAGAGAGAAAAAAAATCAAGCCTTAATGGCGTAACTAAGCGTTAAGATCATACCTTTGCGTGCTTTAAACCTACTAGGTTGAATAGGAGTGGATTGAACGACAGGAATAGCTTCGCCTTGCCCACTTGATGAAGCTTCCGGTTGAAATTCCGCTAACCTCTTACTTTTCTTAGTTTGCATGAACATCAA
The DNA here is from genome assembly GCA_026120185.1 of Voacanga thouarsii. NCBI lineage: Eukaryota > Viridiplantae > Streptophyta > Magnoliopsida > Gentianales > Apocynaceae > Voacanga > Voacanga thouarsii. The sequence goes on along the minus strand of JANUWF010000793.1, from coordinate 30,195 downwards.
GCTTTTTAGCTCTCAGAATATGCCACTGCCCAACTTCTTGTTGGTGAACACAACAATGAAGAAGAGTGGTCTCTAATCTCCTTGGTTCTCTTGCTATTGGTTAGTAAAGAATCAAGAACAAGAGGATGAAGAAAACCTCACGAGAGAGAGAGCTCGTGTGAGAAGAGAGGCATAAGGGAGTGCTTACGTGAGGAAGAGGGAAAAGCTAAGGAAAAATTAGGGTTCTCTATATCCAAGAGTCTTGTTTATTGTTAGCCAAAACTAGGTCTCCAACATCCGATAAACATATCCCCGGAATATCATATTTCAAACATCCGAATGTTATCTTGAGAATAAGTTTAGCTTAACCATAAACTCATCTCGAACCATATCTCGGAAGAAACCCTACGGTCCAAGCTATTGGGCTAAAATAATATTTATTATTTTTCTTGAACCCAAAAGGCTCAAAATAATAAACATTAATTATTTATTTTTCGGGCTTATATAAATAACCTAATATATAATTAATGAGCCCAAATGGACCAAAATAATTAATCTTTAATTATTTATTTCTTGGGCTTATATAAATAACTCAATAAATAATTAAGCATTAATTATTTTCTCTTAATTTAAGCCCAAGTTAATTTTCTAATTATTCATACTGAACCTAGGTCTTGAATAATTAATTAACTAATTAAACCAAATAATTAATTTCTCTCAACTCCCATTATTTTATTTTATTTATTTTATTCCAGTCTAATAATAAATTAGACATCCTGAATAAAATAAAATAAAATAAAATAAAATCCTCTTGAACTGAGACCAATTCCTCAACCCAAAATTAATTAGGACTTACGGGCTATTCCGAAGACCAAAAAGACACATCGTCTTGGCTGCTAAAATGATCAAAATACCCCTACTATATAAATAGCTGTATTTTACATTTTAAATATTTTCTAATATCACCATAAGAAAATATTGACTCCAAGGACAATGCTGTATTAGCAAAGTCTCCAACCTACAGGTGAAATGACTAAAATACCCCTCTACACATCGCCGTACATTTGGAGAGGAAAAAGTGTACTAACACTCCTCTAAATGACATCTACCATCCTTAGGCTTCTAGTACAATGATCCATGACTTCCTGGAGTGTTTCCTCTTTCCAAGGGAGCTACCCTAAAGCTAACATCCGAGTCATGTTTCCCAGGGTCCTGGACATTTTAGATCATTTGGACAACCACAAGGGGCGATATAGTGTAGAAACCATCTTGTACAAGTCTGTCTTAACTAACTAGTTACATATACCCAATACACAAGTATATTGGTTCTACTATAGAACCTCAACTATAGTATATCAAAGCATATGCTTCCAACTTTGTCGGACCACCAACTCATACTCAAGTCGTAGAGCATTAGTCTACGCTGTAGCGTAGTAGTCTAGGTTTCTATCATATAGTACTTTTAGAAACCACTATTACAGTGTCCCGTCCTACATATTCGAAATACGCTTATGTCATGAAGTGAGTGGACTACTCACTTGCTAAAGGTAAGCCATTTCCCATTTGGAATTCATAACATAATAACCTAAACATGATGAGATTCTCATTCTCATCAATAGGTTAAGAACAAATGTTTATGTGTTAAATAACCTGTGATCCATACCTCACTGTGAAAGAACACCATTCACATGGATCACTTATTTAAACACAATGGGTCTGTTCCAAACGAAATTGTGCACAAACAAAAAATAAATTCACAAATAATTTTTAAAAATAAATTCTTTCATTAAAATATTCAATTTTACATCAGAAACCTAGTCTAAGAGGGCATAATATCTACTTGGTAATTCAATTAAAAACTTAAAATTAATTAATTAAATATCTATTTCATTGAGTGTGTTTAATAGCTAATAATATAAAATGCTTAATTAATTAAGCGCATTTGATACTAGATTTTTTCTATCACTTAATTGACTATGACGTACTGAAATCATATTATAATTTTTAAGTAAATTAAAAATTACTTTAGTCTAAACTCTGAATATATTAAATACTCATATAATTATTAGTATTCTTTTATATTTATTCTAAATCGTAATAAAATATAGTATAAAAATAAATTATAATTAATTTAAATTTCAAATTTAGACTTTAAATTTTAGAATTCAGTCTTCGACTTTAATTTTTAGAATTCAAGTACTTAAATATTCAAATTTCAATATTCAGATTTTAATTTTATCAAACGAGTCCTAATATGTACACAAAGTATACTCATATAATAGCAATAAGAAAACTTTGTCACTAAAAATTCTATAGTAACAAAAGAAAAAGTTGTCACTATATATATATTGTATTTAGTGACAATATTGAAACTGTTAGTCATGTTGTAGCTCTCAACCTTCAAATCAAGTAGCGCAAAAACCTCTAAGGAAAAAGGCTTGTGGCAACTAGTTGATGTTTCAGATGATTAAATCCATTATTTAGTGATAATATATATTTTTTTGTTTTAATCTCAAATAATATTAAACTTCAAAAATTAGATTCATATCCCACATTCAATTAATTTTCTTTGAATTATTGCATGTTTTTCCTATGGCGATGTACTGGGTCTTATGTACCCTTACTTAACCAATTCTTCCAGATTGCTTCTTCAATTCTTTCAATTCAGTGGGGGCCATCCAATAAGGAGTCTTTGACACCGGCTCCGCTCCCGAAACTAAATCGATAGTGAACTCGACTTCCCGGGAAGGTGGAAGAGAAGTAAGTTCGGTAAGAAATATGTTTGCAAAGTCCTTTACCACCTCGGTGCTCTCCAATATACACTCGATCCTTGGGCTTATTGATCAAATAAGTCAAGTATCCCAAACAACCCTTCTTCAGACATTTTCCTCGCATTTGCACACCGCTATCAAGAATTTCAACTCTCTCACATTTCTCCCGTTAAACTCTAATACGTCGCATCTGGGTCTAACAAATTACACTGCCTTGGCTTTGCAATCTACTCTTGCTCTATGCTTTGCTAACCAGTCCATACCGAGAATCAGATCGTAGTCGTCGATGGGTAGGATTATGAGGTCCGCCTTCAAAATCTCTTTTCCAACCACAACATCGCACCCTTACACTACTTTACTCGCACTTCTTTGCCTCCCCAAAGGTGTACTCACTAACGAGGATATAAGGTAATTCTACCCCGTCCCAACCCAAATGGCATGCACACTTATCGTTCACATATGAATGAGTCGATCCGAGGTCTATTAAAACAGAAATGGAGTGACCTTGCACAGAAAGCGTACCTTCAACTTGAGCGCGAAGACCTTGGTTTTCACTTGAGGCTTTTGGCCTCCTCCTCCATTCATCCCAATAGGAGCTTCTCCGGCTGCCTCAGCTCGGCTGCGTCGCGGCTCTCGGCCCTGACCTAAGTGGTCTTGGACAGTTATTCCTCAGGTGGTTCGGGTCACCACAGTTGAAGCATCTTCTCGCCACTCCCCGGGACTAGCAATCCCTTTCGACATGACCTCGCTTCCCACAATTCCGACACATTGGTGCGCCCGACATAGGACCTAGTGGTGCTGTCCTGGGCTGTTTTTCTTTATTTTCCTACTGCATTGGGCCAGCAGGTCGTTTGTGAGTCGGGGGTCTCATCGGTGGTTGGCTTGGTTGGAATGGTCGGTTCATCGGCCGGTTCCTATCCTCATTTTCAGTGCAAGTTGTTGCATCCACCGCGGCTGTGTATGTCACTAGAGGAGATGGTGCCAGTGCCTTCCTCAAATCTTGCCTAAGTCCCTTCGCGAATTGACGGGTCCGCTTCTGCTTGGTATCCACCAGACACTTGCAGTACTTGGACAACTGAATAAACCGGGTGACATACTGAGCCACGGTCATTCCCCCTTGCATGAGAGTCTGGAATTCATCTTCCCTCTTCTCCGCTATCCATCACAGTACATATTCTGTTTAGAAAGCCTCCACGAAATTCTCCCAAGTCCAGTCATTATCTTCCCTCTCCCAGTCTTCCTGGATCCGTTGTCACCAAGCTTGGGCAGGTCCCTTCAGTCTAAATGCAACAAATTTCACTCTCCTCTTTTCAGTGTACTGTAGGGTTGCAAAAATATCCTCCATTTGTTCATCCATTGCTCAGCCTTTTCATCCTTTTCCACTTCTCCTTGAAACGACGGAGGTTGGAGCTTCAGGAATCGTTCCAATAATTCATCCTCCCCCTTAGGTGCCCTCCTATCCACATTGTCTACCTTCTCAGTTAATTTCTATAGAATGGCAGCCATCTTATTGAAGGCTTGCCCCAGGGTCACTTCTTTGGACCCTCCCGATGACAACTCCTGCTCCTGCTCGGAATCCCCTTCTACCTCTAGTGTTGATTGCCGTGCCCGCTCAGATTCAGGAGCTGATGACTCGCTCTCTTGAGCAGCCCTACCTCGTCCTGCAGCCCTACGTCTTGGTGCCATCTATTGGCATCCAATACAAGGTTCATTAGGGGAAAAGTTTATGGCATGCAATAAATTAGCTCATGATTTGGAAAGAATTTGCAGTTTGATGAGAAATAAATTTTGCGAATGACACTCCAAAGGGTATAGAGAAATCAATAAAATTATGCTTTCCTTAACAAAATCCAACTTAGTACAAAATAAGGAAGTATCCTGCTAAATACTTCTTTTATTCTTGCAAAACGAAATTCAAAATAAAAGAGTAAATGCTAAATCAAATAAATAAACGAACACTCTTCATGAAAATAAAAGAGTAATCACTAAGAGCCCTATAAACTCTAAGCTTCACTAGAGTCGCGGGAGTACTCAGAAGTCTCAGGAGAAGGTTACACTATCCATCCTGCATTGCGGTTGGGATGATCTCGGACACGATCCTTAGCGAAACCAAAAGATCGAGGCTTATTCTCCGGCTGACCCAAAATGTATCCCTCATCATCCCTACCTCTCAACTTGGCCCTCAAATCTGTATCTCTAAGTTGTTCCATGGTTAACACCACTGCACTCATAGGCCTCCCAGATTCTGACCCATGGGACTCACCTCCTAGAAGCGTCGGGGTTCCTCCCTCTATGGATAGGGTCGTAGGTGTATTATTACTACCCCCCCCCCCCCCCTCAATCTCAAGTCCCCCTAGCTCCTTTTCACTCGGGATCCATCCACCCTCATGTTCCGTCTCTGACTCGGATGATGAGGAATCTGGTATGGGTATTGGGTTAGATGCTCTACCACCTGTGGGACCACACATAAAAGGCCAGTCTCGAGTCACAGCTGCGGATCTTCTAGACATCCTATAAAAGAAACACAAAGAAATCAGAATTAAATCTCAACGAATCCCAATTCCTAAGGTTTAGGTACCGCTCAATCAAACCAATTGCCTAAACCTAGGCTCTGATACCATTTGTAACACCTCACACCCTAGGTACCTAGATAGAGTAGGATGTCGCCCCATCCAAAGGACTAGGGGTCTTTATAATGAGGTACAAAATAAAAAAAAACTGCTAAATAAAATTAAAATAATAATTCCATTACATCCGAAAGCAAAACTTATACAAGTGTGGAAAATCAAAACTAACAAGCGTCTCTTTAAATAAATTCAAAACACAACTAAATAAATAAATTGGAGTTCAACCTTAGCTTCGCCCCGCTCACTGAAAGCAATCCCCTGAAATCATGATATAAAAGGTGTGAGATTGACATCTCAGTAAGTCTCGTGTGTGCAAATGTCAGTTATAACCATTTCATGTATGCATGTTTATTAAAGCCACAAAATCATGTTTGCAAGCCAATCTCATCAATAACAGTCATACAAAGGAGCCTTGCTCAATCAATCCAAAACAGTTCACAATAAATCACTGTTTCATCACATTCACAATTCATTAAATAGGGATTAGCAAATGATTCAACAATATAGTAACGCAATCCATATCATGGTTACTACCATGATAGCTCCCCAATGTATTCTTTCAACAAAGGGGTAGTGGGGAATTCACCCACTGGGTGAGATACTCCTCCATCTCTACACCTAACATTTCGGTTGTCCAATCCGGATCAACAATGTCCACATGGACCAATATGCTAGCTCAAACCAGCCTGACTAAGTAGTACTCGTCGCCTCTCCAAGTTGAGTTTATCTTCCGGAGGTGGCCTCTTGCCGGAAGACTCACTCTTGCTCTTCAAAACTAGTACTACTAGCATATCCCCGCTGAGTACTCAACGCTCCCCGATTAGGGGCAGAATCATTTTCCCTTTTCTGAAAATCTTTAATTAATTTGATTGCAAAACGTGGTTTTTCGTAATAGTGTTCTCAAATCGTTTGATAATGGTTTAAGAAATCAATTTTGAAGTTGAACAATTAAAATTTAGCAAATTCATTTTGAAAATAAAACATCCACGCTTCTAATCCAAGTCTCACATCAATCCAACATAACTCATTATTTTTAGTCAATGCTCAATCCTTATGTCAAAACATCATATTGACACCAATTCTAAATAACATCGTAAAAATTACTTACAAACATGTAACATTTATCAAAACAAGTTATGAAGGGACTCATTTGGATATATCACAGCCAAATCCAACTCAATCGATTGCTCTAATTTCCACTCCTTCCTTATCTAGCGCAAATAACCCCGCAATTAGGATTTAATCGATTCACCCATTATTTCATACAACATGACTCTTCATGATTTCTTTATTTACCTATTGCATCCATGGTATTTAATTCACTAAATCACATATATAACTTTCCTTTACGATTCTATTAATTATGACCATGCATTGATCTAGATCAATTCATCACATGATATCTTCCATATTAAACTAACATAAAATCATCATAAATAGCCCCATAAACATTAAAAGATCTCATCTCTTGCCTATTTAGTATGGATCTAGATTCATCATGACAAGGTACATCAATGTCCTATCTCATACATGCTTTGTCTATGGCTTTTATCAACATGTTCATCAATCTAATATATTCATGCTTTCATACTAGACTTCATAGGCATCCTTAAGCCAATATTTTGAAGTTTAAGACTCGTAGCACCCGAATCCAAAACCCGAAATGGAACCTCGAGTCCGTACCCGAAACGCTACACGCCAAAGCATCTCCAAGAAGATACTAAGCCTCTAATTAAAAAAAAAAATCTTTAATTAAACTAATCACTTCCAAAGGAAAAGGAAAAATATACATCTTGAAATATAATTCCATGAACAAAATATAAAACCTTTAATACAACAAATGTCTTGCTCAATCTTAACTAAGGATTTATGCAAACAACATTGTCTAAACCAAACTAAAAGTCATAATAAGTAAAAAGTTTCAAAAACCAATCAATTTAAAAGCGTAGTCTAATCTCATCCGTCTCCATCATTTTCTTCATATTCTTGATCACAATCTGCGAAATGTTAAATGGAGTGAGCTACACTAGGCCAAAAAGTAGTCCAAACATCTTCTTGGGAAAGAGGATATTACATATAATATCTTTCAATAAAACGCATTGAATCATACACTATAACTAGACGAACTAATCCCTTTCTTTTTTTCATATATAAATATAAATACACACACACACACACACACACACACACACACACACAAAAGTAATATAAGACTTAGTCTACCACCTTAATAAAGAAATTATACAATAAAGTAAAAGTTTGATTTAGTTGTAAAATAAGCTAATTAATTTAGTCTAATTTTTAAAACAAAATAAGTTAGGCCACAATTATACAAGAAAATAATATAGAAATCACTTGAATTTTTTTTTTAAAATATCATTGATGTCTATTGCAATGGCCCACCTCGAGCCTCAATAGTAAATAATCAATTGGGGGCTATATTCAAACTAGTTCCCAGGAAATGCTTGCGGTCAAACGTTTTCAAAGCTACATCTTTTTTTTTTTTGTCTTGTTTCTGACGAGGGGACATAGACCCCACACCATAGTCATGAACAAAACATTGCAACTTTTTTTTCAACGCACAGCAACCAAAAACTGCAATTGAAGTTTCGTTTTTTTTTTCAACGCCCAGCGACCAAAACTGCAATTACCGGCGATGAAGTTTCATTTTTTCCCCCTTTCTTCCAATATCATGATCAAAACTGAAGACACAACAAACAAAGGCTCATGAATCTCAAATTAGGAAAAGGATCACTAATATCAGTTCTGACTGTTTATCCCGTCAAGAAGCCAGACTTATATTTCTTATTGATTGAGAGGGATTTCAGTCATACAAACAAATTTTAGAACATGTTTTTCCTCTCCTTCTTCTAACCCATGAGCCATTAAACACATATCACACATAGAACACATGATACTATGATTCAAAATTAGAATAAAATAACTAAACTCAATTCTCAAATTTTATACAGAAAATACAAATTATAGAATATTTCGAAAAACAGAAGATGTCTGAACCACTTACCTTAGAAGTCAGACAAATATCTCCAATCCAAACTAATCACTCCACCCAATCGTTCCCTAATATCAAACCACACAATACCAATATCAATCCAAAGAACTAAAACCCAATGAATCAATTAACCTGATTATCTAGAATTCCAAAAACAATGAGAACCTCCTAATATTTACTCCTCAACCTCTAACTAAATTAATAATCGAAGCCAATAGAACTCACCTTCACGATTGAAGCAAATCAGAGCTTTCTTCCCCAGAGTCTGGAACCCTTGAATGATCGCTTTGGCCAACTGATGATAAAACCAAAGAATAAAACCAAAGAACGTCGTTTAAGTTAAGACGTAGGTTTAACTTTTAAAAATACTAAATAGCAAACACATCCCTCAACTTAATTAAATCCCTCATGACCTTTAAAACCTTGGGCTATCTCATGGGCCATAATAAAAAAATCACTTTATGGGTCAGTTAAAATACAAGACTCATAATCCATTGGGTTGGGTGTTTACATTCCACCTCCCTTACAAAAGTTTCGTCCTCGAAACTTATACGTACCTTCTAAGTCAAACAATGATGGATACTTATTGCACATGTCTTCCTCCAATTCTCATGTAGCTTCGCGAGACGTATGATTTATCCACTCGGACCTTGACATATAGAATGATATGTCTTCGCAATACTTGCTCCTTACGATCTACAATCCTCAAAGGAATCTTCGCGTATGACAAGCCTTCAGTCACTTTCAATGGTTTAGCCTCTAACACATGACTTGGATCTGATATGTACCTCCTCAATTGAGAAACATGGAAAACGTTATGCACCTTAGATAGTGCCGGTGGCAAAGCCAAATGATAAGCGAGTTCCCCAACTCTTTCTAGGATCTCATAAGGACCTACAAAACGAGAATTTAGCTTTCCACTCTTTTCAAACCTCATCACCCCCTTAGTAGGAGAAATTCGAAGATACACCTTCTCCCTCATCTTAAACTCCAATGGTCGCCTTTTGCTGTCTGCCCAACTCTTTTGTCTATCTTGCGTTGCCTTAATTCGCTCGCAGATCAATTGCACTTTCTCCAAGGTAATTTGTACTAAGTTCGGTCCAGTAATTATCCTCTCAACCATATCATCCCAGCACACAGGTGACCTACACCTCCTCCCGTACAATGCCTCGTACGGAGCCATCCCAATACTTATCTGGTAACTGTTATTATACGAGAACTTTAACAACATTAAATGATCAATCCAACTACCTTTGAAATCCATCACACATGCCCGCAACATATCCTCCAACGTTTGAATCGTACGTTCGGATTTCCCATCGGTTTGTGGGTGAAATGTAGTACTAAGTGCTATCGAAGTCCCTATAGCTTTATTAAAGCTCTTCCGGAATCGCGAAACAAACCGTGGGTCCCTATCGGACACAATGCTAATCGGTATGCCGTGCGGTCGCACTATTCCCTCCATATACATCCTTGCCAACTCATCCATTGTTGTTGTAGCCTTTATTAACAAGAAATGCGCATATTTAGTTAGTCTATCTACAATCACCCAAATAGTATCCTTCCCTAACCTTGATCTTGGCAACCCAACAACAAAGTCCATAGTGATATGCTCCCATTTCCATACAGGTATCTCCAAAGGTTTTAGCAATCCTCCTGGTCTTTGGTGTTCGGCCTTCACTTGCCGACATACCATACACCAAGCAATATATTCTCGCTATCTCCCTCTTCATTCCGCCTCCACCAAAAGTTTCTCTTCAAGTCCCTATACATTTTAGTACCCCCAGGATGTATCGACAACTTAGAGTTGTGCGCTTCTTTCAAAATTTCAACTTTTAAACTTGGATGGTTAGGTACACATAATCTTCCTCTAAATCTTAAACTCCCGTCATCATGAATTTGAAAATCTGCTTGCTAATCATCACAGACTTCCTTCCTCTTCTTCTCTAAACTAGCATCCATACCTTGAGTCGTCTTTATACGTTCCACTAAGGTTGGTTGCAACATCAAAGCCGCTACATATCCTTTTGCAGACCCTCCTACTTCTATCTCCAATTTCTCAAACTCCAATATTAATTGTCTCTGCTGAGTGATCATAGCTGTTAGGGTATTGTTCTTCCTACTCAATGTATCAGCTACTTTGTTGGCTTTTCCCGGATGATAGCTGATCTTCAACTCATAGTCCTTAAGCAGCTCTAGCCATCTCCACTGACGCATATTAAGTTTCTTTTGGGTGAACAAATATTTCAAACTCGATGGTCTGTAAACACCTCACAAGGCTCTCCATACAAGTAATGCCTCCGAGATCTTTAAAGCAAAAACCACTACAGCTAACTCAAGATCGTGAGTGGCATAATTCTGCTCATAAGGCTTTAATTGTCTTGACGCATAGGCTATAACCTTCCCATTCTGCATTAGCACACAACCCAAACCGTTCTTTGACGCATCACTATAGATTAAAAAACCTCCTGATCTAGATAGTAATGTGAATATAGGTGCGGACGTTAATCTTTTCTTCAACTCCTGAAAACTGGTCTCACATGCTGAACTCCACTCAAACTTGATCTTTTTCTAGGTAAGACGAGTTAACGGTCCTGAAATTTTTGAAAAATCCGCTACAAACTTTCGATAATACCCAGCTAACCCAAAAAAACTTCTCACTTCAGATGCATTGGTTGGTCTAACCCAATTTACAATGACTTCTACTTTCTTAGGATCTACAGCTACTCCATTTTCAGATATGACATGACCCAAGAAAGCAACACTCCTGAGCCAAAATTCATACTTGCTAAATTTCGCGTACAATTTCTCCTTCCGCAAGGTCTACAAAACCATTACCAAATGCTCTGCATGCTTTTCTTCGGACAATGAATATATCAAAATGTCATCAATAAATACCGCTACAAACTTGTCTAACTGAGGCTTAAAGACCCGGTTCATCAAGTCCATAAATACTGCTGGGGCATTAGTCATTCCAAATGGCATGACCAAAAACTCATAATGTTCATAACGAGTCCGAAAAGCACTTTTGGGTATATCATCTGCCTTAATTCTTAATTGGTGATATCCAGAGTGCAAGTCAATCTTGGAAAACACACAAGCACATTTCGAGTTGGTCAAAGAAGTCATCTATCCAGGGTAATGGGTACCGATTCTTGATGGTGATCTTATTATGTTCGCGGTAGTCAATACGTAGTCTCATACTCGCCATCCATTTTCTTTATGAATAAAGCTGGAGCACCCCACGGGGACACACTTGGGCGTATAAATCCCATATTCAATAATTCTTACGATTGCGTCTTTAATTCTCGCAATTCGGCGAGTGCCATTTTATACGGAGCCTTCGAGATTGCTTCCACTCCCGGTATCAAAACAATCTCGAACTCTACTTCTTGCTCGGGGGGTAGTCCTAGTAATTCTTCCAGGGAATACATCCGGAAAGTTGCATACCATTGGTATGTCTTCAAGTGTTTGCCCCTTCCTCACGAGTATCCAATGCGTAAGCTAGGAAACCTTCACATCCTTTTTGAAGATCCCTTTGCGCCTTTATGGCCGATATGATTGGTTTCAACTTGCTCGCCCGCTTCTCCAAACCTCCCGGAAAGTGGAATTCGTTTTTCCCCGGAATTGCAAAATTTACCTTTTTGCCCTTACGATCGATCATTGCACAATTGCGAGAAAGCCAATCCATTTCGAGAATTACATCAAAATCCACCATTGGAATTTGGATAAGATCAGCATCTAACACTTCATTTCCAATCTCTACCCTACATCCCCCCATCACAAGCACGGAGACTAAAACTTTTCTACTAGGAATAGACACATGAAAAGGATCAACTAAAGAGGTAGGGGCTAATTTTAGAGTTTTGGCAAAACGTTGAAATACAAAAGAATGAGTGGCACCACAATCAAAGAGCGTCAAAGTTGGTACATAATTAATTAGAAGAGTACCTGTAACCATATCATCTGCAATCTTAGCCTCCTGTTGAGTTAGTGCAAAAACCCTAGCATTCGGCTTCTTTTGCTCCGCTGGCCTCATAACCGGTTGAGTAACAGGTCTTGATGCTTCCTGAGCAATCATCGGACACTCCCCAATACGATGCCCTATCTTTCCATACTTGAAACAAGCCCCAGTCTTCCATCTACATTCGCCGGGATGTATATGCTGATAAGTCTCACAAAGCTTCTTTTTATCATAAAAAGCTACTGCCAAAGTAGTTTTGGACAATGGACGCCTTTTTGCTGCTGGGGGTCCTTCTGGTCTTGAACCTTGGCCCTGACTGAAGATAGGTCTCGGTCTCTTCTTCTCTCTTTCAGCATCACCTTTCTTAATTTCCGCCTCAATGTGAAGACACCTAGTATAGGATTTTTCATAGTTCTTCGAGGGCATCGAGGATAACCGATCCTTAATTCTCCTTTGCAATCCACTTTCAAACCGTTGCAGCTTAAGTGTTTCACTGGCCATGATCTTTGGTGCAAACTGTCTCAAGGCATTAAATCGCGATGTGTAGTGAACCACACTCATCCCTTCTGTCTGTATCAAATCGAAGAATTCATTCTATTTTTGTAGCCTGATTGCCACAGGAAAGTAGTGATTGAGAAATGCCTTCTTGAACACCCCCTAAGTCATAGATCTCTCACATTGGATATATGCTGGTTTTGCCCCTCTCCACCATTGGTTTACATCTCCAACTAGGAATGGCGGTACAATTTTCGACTTGACATCATCGGGTATCTCTAGGATCTCAAAATTTTCCTATAACTCTTCCAACCACTTGCTCGCCTTTAACGGATCTGCAGTTCCATCAAAAGTAGGCATCCCCGCCTTCTTAAGCCATTCATAATGCGCTATAGGCCCCAATGCCAACCTTTGTTGCCTCTACTCCTCGCTCTAGTTGCAATCTCTTTTGTTCTTGTTACACCTGCTGTTGATTTTGCATAACTTAAGCCATCATATTTAAAGTCGACATTAATTCAAATGACGTTGGCCCAGGCATAGCTGTTGGTATAACTTGCGGAGAAAGCCCGGTAGGTGGCATCGGCACATGTTGATCGGTTCCACCCGTCGATTGACATGGTATTCTTCGTCTCCACTCGCGCGTAGCACGCTCATGTCATCCGATTCACTATTAAAACCCTTACCATCGTTTTCATGCCTTCCCTCACGTGCCATCTATCTCGCACCCACAATAAGTAATTATGATAATTAATATCATCATGATAAATAACTAAGTATTTAAATAAATAAATATGTAGCTAAAATAATAAAGGGATTTTTTTTGGTCAAATAAATCAATAAACTACTAATAATAACCCATAATAGTTAGACATAAAATGTCTGATATCCTATCCTATCTTAGGATTCGCAGTAAATTAAATCATAAGTTAATATTAAAGATCATGAACTTAAGCGGTCTCTGATACCACTAAATGTAGCACCTCGAATCTAGAACCCGAAATGGAACCCGAGTCCATACTCGAAACGCTACACTGACAGTATCTCCAAGAAGATACTAAGCCTCTAATTAAAAAAAAAACCTTTAATTAAACTAATCACCTCCAAAGGAAAAGAAAAAATATACATCCTGAAATATAATTCCATGAACAAAATATAAAACCTTTAATACAACCAATGTCTTGCTCAATCTTAACTAAGGATTTATGCGAACAATATTGTCTAAACCAAATTAAAAGTCATAATAAGTAAAAACTCTCAAAAACCAATCAATTTAAAAGCGTAATCTAATTCCATCCGTCTCCACCATTCTCTTCATATTCTTGATCACAATCTGCGAAATGTTAAATGGAGTGAGCTACACTAGGCCAAAAAGTAGTCCAAACATCTTCTTGGGAAAAAGGATGTTACATATAATATCTTTCAATAAAAAACATTGAATCATACACCATAACTAGACGAATTGATCCCTTTCTTTTTTTTCATATATATATAAATATATACATACATACAAACAAATAATATAAGACTTAATCTACTATCAAATAAAATAAAACTAGCACTTCAATAAAGAAATAATACAATAAAGTAAAAGTTTGATTTAGTTGTAAAATAAGCTAATTAATTTAGTCTAATTTTTAAAACAAAATAAGTTAGGCCACAATTATACAAGAACATAATATAGAAATCACTTGAATTTTTTTTTTAAAAATATCATGGATGTCTATTGCAATGGCCCACCTCGAGCCTCAATAGTAAATAATCAATTGGGGGCTATATTCAAACTAGTTCCCAGGAAATGCTTGCGGTCAAACGTTTTTAAAACTACATCATTTTTTTTTTTTTTTGTCTTGTTTTTGACGAGGGGACATAGCCCCCACACTTTAGCCAAAACACCCAATAGCCATGAACAAAACACTGCAACTTTTTTTTCAACGCACAGCAACCAAAAACTACAATTGAAGTTTCGTTTTTTTTTTTTCAACGCCCAGCGACCAAAACTGCAATTACCGGCGATGAAGTTTCGTTTTTTTCCCCCATTTCTTCCAACATCATGATCAAAACTGAAGACACAACAAACAAAGGCTCATAAATCTCAAATTAGGAAAAGGATCACTGATATCAGTCCTGATTGTTTATCCCATCAGGGAGGCTAGACTTATATTTCTTATTGATTGAAAGGGATTTCAGTCAACAAACAAAATTTAGAACATGTTCTTCCTCTCCTTCTTCTAACCCATGAGCCATCAAACACATATCACACATAGAACACATGATACTATGATTCAAAATCAGAATAAAATAACCAAACTCAATTCTCAAATTTTATACGAAAAATACAAATTATAGAATATTTCGAAAAACAGAAGATGCCTGAACTACTTACCTCAGAAGTCAGACTGATATCTCCAATCCAAACTAATTACTCCACCCAATCATTCCCTAATATCAAACCACACAATACCAATATCAATCCAAAGAACTAAAACCCAATGAATCAATTAACCTGATTATCTAGAATTCCAAAAACAAGAAGAACCTCCTAATATTTACTCATCAACCTCTAACTAAATTAATAATCGAAGCCAATAGAACTCACCTTCACGATTGAAGTAAATCAGAGCTTTCTTCCCCAAAGTCTGGAACCCTTGAATGATCGCTTTGGCCAACTGATGATAAAACTAAAGAACGTTATTTAGGTTAAAACGTAGGTTTAAATTTTAAAAATACTAAATAAAAAATACATCCATCAACTTAATTGAATCCCTCATAACCCCTAAAACATTGGGCTATCTCATGGGCCATAATAAAAAAAATCACTTTATGGGTCGGTTAAAATACAAGACCCATAATCCATTAGGTTGGGTGTTTACAAAGACCTTTTAAATCAATAAAGATAGGATCTTGATTACCTCTTAGTAATTTAGACTTAAATCACGGCAACTCCTTGTTGACTAGCTTGAGTTTGATCAATAGTTGAAGAGTTTGGATCGCTTAGATGACCTTGTTCAAGACTCACCAAAGAATGGGTAAAATTAGTCCCTTATGAACGTGATTTAAGGAAGAGAAAAGGAAAAGAATAGAGTAGGGTTTGAATAGAAGGGTTGAAGATCAATTATCTTGTAGTGAATTTCGGCTTTGGTTGTGTTCTTGGAGAGAGCTGTCCGAGATTGTGGGTAAGGTTTTAGCTAACTGCTTCGTGTATTTGGAGGGTTGAGAAGGTGAAAGTTTCATGGTTGGCTGTATAGAAAAGTCTAGGGTTTTAGGTTTAGGTGTTTGAAGGAGTTTTGGTCTTGCTAGGGTTTCTTGATCATAACAGAAAATTGTTCAGCTTTAGTGTTTTCTATGGCTGTCAAGATTTTGGAGGGGAATTAGGGTTGGTGGCTGCTGTGTTTGTGAAGCTGAGGGTGTCGAGATTCTGGACAGAAAGAGAGGAGAAATCTGATTGGTTTTGGACCCCTATAATAGCGAAAATATGAGAGGAAGAATGGGCCTTTTTGCAGCTGTTTTTCTGCTTGATAGCTAGGGAACTTTTGTGCAAATTTTATGCTGGAATTTATGGGTGAATTAGGGTTGAAGGTGGCCGAAATCTGAAGGAAAAGGAGAAGAAAAAATACTGATTTTCTGGCTGCTTCTTGGACGAGATTAGGAAGGGAAAGATTAGGGTTTGTGTAGCTGTTTTTACTGGTCTGCTGGAGGGGTTTTTGATGTGGGGTTTTGGCTGGAAATCTTGGGTAGTATGGGCTTAGGGTGGCCGAAAATTCTAAGGGTCTAGGAGCTAAAATTCTGGTTTCTTTTTGGCTGAAAACAAGTCTTAATTGATTAGGGTTTTCTTGGCCAATCCTAGCTAGGTTTTGAAGAGTTTTTTGGTAGGTTATTTCTCTTCATTGTGGCGGCAGTTTTGAGAGAATTTCCCAGAAAATCTTAAAGGAGAATTAGGTCATCTAATTAGGAAATAGTTTAATTAATTCTCTATATTAAATTGGGTAATAGCTATTAAATAGTTATTAGAAAATAAAAATTCTGGTTTCCTATTCATATCTACTGAAATTTTTCCTAAAGGCTTTGAAAATTTCTGGATTTGTCCAAGAGATAAATACTTCAGTTAAATTCACCTCTAAGCCTTTTATTTCCATAAAAAAAATATTATTTGAAAGAGGATAAAATATGGGAATTTATTTCCTTGAAAATAATACCTATATACTTTCTTATATATATTTTTCTCTACTAATATATCATTTAGATATTGTTAAAAGAAAATCTAGATTAGTAATCTTTAAAATTCTTCAAAAGATTATGATAAGATATTAAAACCAAAATTTTGATTTGTTCTCAAATATTTTATAAAATAATTTTCAAATAAATCACTCTCCTAATTTATTTTTCTCTTCTTAGAAAATTAATTTCCTAGTAGCTATTCTCCTAGGGATTTCGGCCAAGCCAGGGAAAAATTAGGGAAGGAGGAAAGAAAATAAGAGAATGAAAATGATTGGAAATAGCTAGGATTTGAAACTCAAGCTCGTCAAGGTTTAATTACCAAGCTTTATCCACCAAGCTACATTTTCTTTCTAAATATTCTTCTAACAACTCCCTTGATTTCTTCCCATTTGCTTTACCCCCTTTTCTAATAAACTCTCCTCAATAAATGAAAGCTCAAGCAATCCAACTACTTCAAGAATAAATTAATTCATGCAATCCACAACCAATATTTTCATGGAAAATAATTCAAATCATCAAATACGGTATAACTCAATATGACATACATGACTTTTCCCCAACTTACCAAAGACGGTCTAACTTAGGGTATCATAACATGTGCTAATTGCATACAGCGATCGGTTAGATCGGGTGCGACACAATCATGTAAATATTATAAATTGTCATTATTTATTATTTAATACTAAAATTGTCTATTTTTGCAGTTTATTTAGCAATCATACAATAAACATATGTTGGCATTTCTACCTCCATATTGCACGCATAGGCAACAAATCTATTCATTCGTCATATCACTATTGTATTGGAAGATGATAGAGTTGCATCACTCCAATAGAGTCGTGCGACAATTTGGAATGGCGCAATCAATATAACTGAGTTTGAAGAAGAATCTGAAGTCGGACCAAAAGATGAAATAATTGAAAATGGCCAATACTTTCATGACTCTGATTATTCAATAATTGATGATGATGAAAAGTTTGAAGAGTATATGTATCAAGGACTTCAGGATTTTGATAAAAACGTCAAAAGCAAAGCCAGTTGTTTGAAGCTAAAAGGTTCCAATTATTCCAAGACCGATGAGGCAAAAATAGAACATCAAGAGGGTATTGCAATAGAAGATGATGTTCAAGAAGAGTTTGATGACCTAAATTCAAAACAGTTTTCAGAATACACCTACAAAGTAAGTGTGCAGACTATAGATGATGATGTTGATGAGCCCAGCTTTGGAAGCAAGTGTGAGATGAGTCCAGCTTTGGAAGCTTAGATGATGAATTCAATAAAAGTCAGTCTACAAATGATGATGTTGATGAGAATATCAAGATGGAAGAATTTCTCAAGTTCAACATGGAAAGAGATGGTGAAAATCCTAACTTCCATGTGGACATGAAATTTAACACTAGGTATGACCTTAAGACTACTATTATTAACCATGGAATCAAGCATGATAGGCAAGTATGGTTCAAGAAAAATGATAAGAAAAAAATTGAGGGCTTGCCATAGGGGTGCAAATTGTGACTAAATAGTGTATGGACATAGGATAAAATACACTTCAAGGTTCCAAATTAGAACTTTGTAAGCAAAGCGTGAGTGCTCCAGGATCTTAGTCACACACTTGCTACTGCAAAATACTTGGCTGCCAAGTACATTAATGCTTTTAGATCTGCTAATGGTGTTAAGGTGGATGAGTTCCAAGACAAAGTTCATAAAGACTTCATTGTGAACATCTCACCTTGGAAAGTTTACATAACAAAGCAAGAGGCAAAGCTAATGATAGAGGGTAAATACATTGACTAGTACAAATTACTGTGGAATTATACTGGAGAACTTAGGAGAAGCAATCCTAGCAGTATTGTTTACATTGATACAGAAGAACATGAGGACACTCGGAAATTAGTATTTCGGAAGAATTTACATTTGTATTGATGCACTTAGAAAAGGATTCAAAGTCTGGTTGTAGAAAAATCTTGGGATCTGGATGAAACATTTTAAAAAAAACCCCATCCAGGTATTCTTTTTACTGCTGTGGGTATCAATCCCAATAATGGGCCATAGTTGAAAGTGAGAACAAAAGAACTTGGAAATGGTTTATTGAAGGCCTTATAGAAGACCTTGGGATATATAAGCAGGAGAACCGGTGTTTCATAAGTGATAGACAGAAGGTGAGAATTCCAATAACATTTTTAATTCAAAATTATTAATTTTAGCATAATGGGTTTTTTCAAATTATTTAACTTTTTGTCCTATTAATACAAGGCTTAATTCAAGCAGTTCAAGATTTGCTTCTAAGAATTGAACACCGACATTATGTGTGCCACTTGCACAATAATTTCCAAAAAGCCCATCCCGGAGATGTTTTGAATGAGCAAATGTAGGCATGTGCAAGAGCAACATATAAGAACAAATTTGAAGCAGAAATGCAAGTCCTTAAAGACTTGGATGAAAGTGCCTACAACTGGCTAAAAAGTGAGACATCTCTTGTATTCTGGACCAAATCCTACATCAGTGAAGTCACCAAATGTGACATATTGTTGAACAATCATAGCGAGTCATTTAATAGACAGATTCTTCAAGCAAGATCAAAACCTATATTACAGTTATTGGAAAGAATAAGAGTGTACCTTATGCTGCGCCATTAGTAAAAAAGACAGTGATCAGTAGGCAGAAAGGGAAGATCTGCTCACGAATTGCAAGAAAACTAAAGACATTGAAAGAAGAATTAGGAAAATGTGTTACATCCTATGCTGGTGGTTCCAAGTTCCAAGTCAAGCAAAGAAATCATGAACAGTTTGTAGTTGATATTGAAATGAAGACGTGTTCTTGTAGAAAGTGGGACATTTGTGGCATCCATTGTGTACATGCAGTGACTGCTCTAGTGTATATTGGATAGAACCCTGAAGACTTTGTTGTTGAATATTATAGCATAGAAGCATATGAAATGGCATATAAGGATATTGTTTTCCCAGCTAATGGACCCAATAACTGGCCTATTTCAACCAAGCAACCACTGTTACCCTTAGAAAATATTAGGCTATCTAGAAGGCCCAAAAAAAAGAGAAGGCCTGAGATTGGGGAGAAAAGCTATAAGACTAATGAGCAAAGGGTTCAAAGGATGAGTAGGGTTGGTTTTAACATTAATAAGTGTAGAACATGTGGACTTTCTGGACACAATTCCAGAAAATGCCCAAGGAAACCTGCTAGCAAATCTGATGCTACTGAACAATGCAATGAAAATGCATCCGGGCACAATTTAAACAAGTGTGGCAAATGTGGTCAACCTGACCATATTAAATGATCATGCAAAGCTCATACTATTGTAAATGATGCAAAAATAGCCCAGAATGGCCCAAGTAGCTTGAAGAAATTCAAATTTGGGCCTTTTAAGGGCTCTGAAAATATAGGCCAATCTAATGCCGATGGGCTACTGCCAGCTAATGAAGACCACAATGCTATTGAGGCAGACCAAGGATGTAAATGGGGAATTCATGAAACTATCCAAATTCAAGAAGTAGAACCACTTGCCCAAGTTAATATAAGAGAGGTAATACTTTCTTTCATTTCATTTTTGAGGACTCACTTTTGTTTGATTCATTATTGAATTTTTTTTTTTTATGGTAATTTATTCTAGGCTAATATAAAGATCAAGAGACCATCGAGATGCAGCTGGTGTGGAGCAATAGACTATAATAGAGCAAGATGTACTGTGCAAGATGCAAGATTACATCCCAAGGTTAACATGTTGGATACTATGAAGAGGCATGACTAGATGGATTGTGGTGAAATTTTTTGTTACAGCTAACACTAGTTGCCCAAGTGGCAAATTTTGTATGTTGCATGATATGTTCAAAGTGTCATTTTGCCCTAACTGCAAGTTGTTTTTCGGTAGTAGTTAATCTTATAGCATGCTCGTGTTTTGAAGATTGGTTGGAAAAGATAATGGTCTAATGGTGGTTATTTTGGACATTCTAGAAAGTGAATATTATTAGTTTATTTTATATGTCAAATGGGAACAAATCATATTCCTTTTTATATGATGTTTAAGAGTTACAAAAATGTTGCAATTGTGTCTGGTCTTTTGTATCAATTTTTAGGCAGTTAAACATGTTCATTCCTCCATTTTTTGGTGGCAATTTTTTGCCTTTGAAGTAGGTCAAAAACGCACACACATTGTTTCTGTTTTTATGTTTGAACCGTGTGTAAACTATGTGTGACCTAAGAGAAACCAACTCCAAGCATCATATTGTTTCTATTTTTGCTCAGCTATAGTAAAATAATATCTTGCTCTAGTTCGAGAGGTCGCTCGCATATAAACTCTAACTGCATTTAATGCTTGTCATTTGACATTTCTATGCTCGAAATCTTATTTCAATGTTTGATCAAAGCTTGGGGCTTCAATTCACAGATATTTCTTTTCAAATACCAAAAGATACAACAAGCCAAACTAATCTCATTTCAATGTTTGATCAAAGCTTGATGCCTCAATTCACAGATTGCCATTTCTTTTCAAATGCCAAAAGATACAACAAACCAAACCTGCAGGAAATGACTTCATAACTTTTCTACTACCACATCAATGGTAAAACATAGCATATTCTACTAAAAACTCCTCCTACACATTTCCTTTATTTTTCAAGACTACTACTACATAAATGTTAAAGTAGGGGAATGACTATTTTTTTGCCAGCCATTGGACCATGACTACAAACCATAATGGAATGAGAGCAATCAAAATGCCCTTCTTTTTTTTCTTAGAAAATGCCCTTTTTGTTTCCATCTTCCTAATCCTCCACAACAAACTAGGTATGACAACCTTTCATCTTTCGCACATAGGAGGATCAACCCAACAGAATAATTCACATTTTCTCATAGCCTAAAAATAGAAAAAAAAAAAAGAAATAGCTTTTCGATCTTTGAACACAACCAGCACATTCAATGCAAATTTTTCACTCACCTGAATATTTTTGCATGCTACAAATCGTCTCCCATAATTCTTATTGGTCCACGAAGTTCGAATCAAAGTTGGGATGCGACAATAGCATTCTGCTAGTAGGTTCTCTGAAAATCAACTTCTCTCATTGTACCTTGAACTCGAATGGCTTGAATCTCCTTCATCATTTCCATTTCCCCCTAGCATTGTACTTGAATGGTTGTTTGGTTTTTTCAGATCTAGGGTTCTACTGTGGGAGAAAAATGAGAACAAGAGGGGATTTTGGATTCCAAAATGGATATTTCTATTTGCCCAAAATAGTTTGTCTTCAAACTATTCCATATTCGGTGATCTTCTTTCTAGAAGAGAGAAACTCTAATGCTAAAATGTTCACAACGATGAAGACAAAATTGGAGTGTCATCAGCTCAGCAGATCAAATTGGTATGTTTGCTTTGGTTGTCTGACAGTTAGGAATATTTCCCATGCCCATAACAACAGTGGAGAGACGAAAATAGCCTCTATTATTTTTACCAAGCCGGAGATAAGGTGTTGCCTGCATGTTTACTTGCTAGAATTGAGTCGGAATGACTAAACAATTTTCACGAATATTTATTGAGGATCTAATAAGTTAAAATTAAATATTAGAGATCAAGCAGTTAGAAAAATAATGTTCAGGGACAAAATCTGCTAATTTGCCTTTTGAAAATCTAACATTTAGTTCACTATTTATGGTTTGGAAAAGAAATTGTTTTCTCAAATATGGGAAAATAAATAAAGAATATTGAGAAAATGAATCTTTATTGGGATAAGGTATTGTAATTCCTTTCCCAAATATTCTAACAATAAAAGATAAAAAAAAATTTAAAACTAAAGATAAATAAGAAAATTTATTTCTATCTATATCATTTACTTTATTTCTAACGTTCTTTCTTACTAATTCTTTCTCTTTCACATCACACTTCCCCCAACCTAGTAGTTTATTAAAAATTTATATATTTTCAATTATAATATATATTTTTCAAAAATTTAAAAGACTAAACATTTTAAAACAATTGTAAATTTTTAATTTAAAAATTATATCATGGTTGAATTGATTACATAAGAAGAAAATTTATTGAATTTTCATTTGGTACTTTAATTGGACAATAATCAAATGCTATTTTTATCAATATTAGAATTTAAACCTAATACAAAAAATAATTAGAATATCAAATAAAATAAAATAAAATTTATATTTAAATATGTGAAAACACTATTTATATGATTTAGGAAAATGAATCCATAAAATATGATTCCAAAAGAATTACATTCCTTAGTTTGGAATGCTAAAAAATTTAAATTTCGTAACATTACTTTCCTATATGATAATCAAACGATGCCTAGGTTATTTCTTAATATAGCTTTATAGAAAATATGCAAGTGTTTGAAATGTTCTGGAATACTTTTTGAAAAGATAAGCACATATCTATGTATACTATGCAAAAAGTAGAATATGCATTAACGACATTATTCATTATATACTTGAACTCTAAAAGAGTTTTTTTTTTTTTTTTAATTCAAAAGACATTACATTCCATTCATAATATTCAAAAGAAATAGTAAAAGCAATTTTATATCTATCTTTTTCTACTATTTGAATTTGTCAAAATCCTAGTTTAAGTCAAACTTAGAGTATCCTAACTATGTTTCTGTGAAGTTTGATAGATGTCACATTCATGTTCTACTGATGATGAACTGATATTAGATTGGCACTTCTTCAATTTGCTACTTTTATTACCATGGACTAACGATCCATTAGATTTAGAGTTATATACATCTGCCTAATAAAGCTTGATTTCATTGCATGTTCTGCCTAAAGTCTCACAACCACTTGAACTTCTCTGAAAAAAGGATGTCAAAATTTCAATTAATTTTTGTATACACTAACCTATTTCTGTAAGAACTACATGTAGCCATATTTCTCCTAATTACTTAAGGTCATCTAAATAGCTAATAGAGGCATGCAATTAGAAAGAAGAAAATAAAAATCATGTGAATTCCTCACCTTTTTAACATCAAGAAGATCCAGGGCTCCAAAAGTTTTCACCTTTGACGATTACCCTAGAAAATAGGTAAGAAATTAAAAGTGAGCAACAGCCTACTTCAGCCAAGAGAAATGTTCCAAAGTTTTTAAAAAATCCCTAATTATGAGCACCCAAAAATAATTTTGATGATCAACAATCATCAAGATAACAATCCAACAGAAGCCGACAAAAAAACTAGCCAAAAGAAACCTAGAAAAAATAACTATTCCAAAAGAAACCTAGAAAGAACAACTATCTTTGATATGAAATGCATGCATTGGGATTTACATATAGGTATGAAAATAATCATTAGAATTAACTTAAAAAATTCAAACAAAATTAAAACTCCTCAAAAATAATCAAAAACCCAGTAAAGAAAAACTCATATTCCATGGGTCCCTGATCTCCACTGCAAACCTTCCCGATAGTCTTTTGCTTATGCCACAAAATCTGATCTCTTTAGATCCTCCAAATCCATCAACTTCCCCGATCATCATCACCGCCACTGTCGCTATCGCCACCGCAGTGAATAGAGAGGCATGTATTATATTGGGAAGGGAGGAAGGAAGCTTTGGAATTAACGACGGTGATGGACAGGGACAGGGAATACGCAAATAGCTTAAGAAAGAAGCACGAAGTAGCAAGGAAATTGAAGGGAAAAGTGTGAGGGTGGAGGAAAGAGAAAGGGAATGGTTGGTGTGTCATTAGGTTGGTGGAGGAACCCGTGCCAAAAACCAAGCAAGGAAGTGGCTTTACCTGCAAGAAGAATTCTTGCCAAGTGTACACTTTATTTTGATACGTTTTCACCATGCGTCTATCATCGAACTGTTAGAATGTATCCCTCTAGACTAGGTTTCTAATGTAATTATCGAATTTATTAATAAAAGAATTTATTCTCAAAATTTATCTAAATGTACGGTGATGCGTAGAGGGATATTGTAGTTATTACACCTGTAGGTCGAAGACTTTGCTAACGCAATATTGTCCTTGGGGTCAATATTTTCTTATGGTGATATTAGAAAATATTTAAAATACAAAATATATCTATTTATATAGCGAGGGTATTTTGATCATTTTAATAGTTAAGGCGATGTGTCTTTTGATCTTCGGAATAGCCCTTAAATCGTGACAGATTTGGATTAAAAAATTGGTCTTAATAATTATAGGTTTTATTTTATTTAAGTAGTCTAATTTATTGGATTAGAATAAAATAAAAGGCCTAAGAGAAAGTATATATTTTATCTAGTTTAATTAGTTAATTAATTATTCAAGGCCCAAGGCCCAGATTAAATAATCAGAAAATTAACGTAGATAAAATGTCTGATATTTTATATTGGTCTATTTGGGCTTGTTAATTATTTATTGGGCTGTTTTATGAAGCCCAGAAAATAAATAATTGAGACTTATTATTTATGGGTGTTTAAGTTCAAGAGTAAATAATTTTATCTGGCATAATAAATGAGATCAATGGTAAAATAAAATAAAGATAAAAATAAAAATAAAAAACAATACAAGATGGATCCCGTATTGTTTTGCGTGAGAGGATATAAAAAAGCACGATGTTTCTGTGTTCACTCTCTTGGTCTCTCTTTGGTATTGAAAATAGAACGAATGCCATTCTTTGATCCCAATTTTTAGCTTTCACTGGCTTTGGGAGAAACAGTGGCTATATTCCGGAAATTCAAAAGTTTCGTGTAAATGAGAAGAGGTAGACGGCTTGCAAGAATGCAACCGGAGGTGTTGGGAGAACCAGTGGCTTCAAACATTCCGCAAGAAGTGGTCCAGATACTTTCTTCAGTGCCGACAAGGTCATTCAAACACAAAGGTAAACAACTTCCATGTGATGCTCTGTATTTTTTTGTTCAGTAAGCATGTTTTCGGTTTCATCGTTTTTGCCATATTAACCTTTCACGAACCTAATGATATAAATGCTTTGTACACTTGTCCAGCAGTTGACTTAAGAAAAAGACATAAATACTCTTTTTATCTTATTTGTTTGAATTAAAAATTGACAAAAATGCCCTTGACAATGAAAACTACTTGAATACTGCTCTTGGCCATTGCTTTTGACTTTCTTTGCTAGTGTTTTCCTTTCTCTATTTTTGCTTCTTTTTCAAGCTTGCTAGCATTCAAGGTGAATTGCTACTTTTAGGTAGATTTGTTCCTTCAAAGTGATGAGAGATGCTTCTATGATATATATATGTGTACAATGAAATTATTTCAAATGTGAGAAGAAATTAAGAAAATGCACTTACATGTTTTTCTACATTATATTAGGCTTTTCCTGTGTGAAAATATCTACTTTTTTTGTCTATTTAATTGAGTCTTATTTTTAGTTCGATTTCTATGTACAGAAGTTTATTGAGTGAAATAAATGTGGTTATTTTAGTTTGGATTTATTTTCACAACGGATGTTAGTTGTCTATTCTTGTATTTTTAGTTTTGGAGCATAAGTTTTTTGTGTTCAAATGAATTTTTAGTAATTGCATGTCAAATATAATTTTTGTGGGCATTAAAAATATAGATATTATGTTTTGGTTGAATTTAATATAGCTATGTCGGTTTAGATGCGTTCTTAACACCTAATTATGTAATGGTTTGCCAATGCATGTTACAATTATGTTGTTGTATATGTGTTTCTAGTTTTGGAGTATAAGTTTTTGGTGTTTGAATGAATTTTTAATAGTTGTATGTCGAATATATTTTTTGTGTGTGTTAAAAACATAGATATCATATTATAGTAGTTGGTGTTTTACAGCTTTTTAAGTACGCTTTTTCCTTATTTTCTATTTTTGTATATGGTATAGCATAGAACAGAAAAAGATTATGGAAGATATATATGGAAGTTAGTGTTCAACTTCATTGTTTGTTTCAGGAAATTCGATATCATTTGTTGTTTTAATATAATGTTTCCTCTGTTTTATTCTAATTGTCATGTTAATTAGTTGCTTTCTATAGTTTTATGTGACATACTTTGTTTATTATAGTCATTTCATAATGTATAATTGTTCAAATGTGATGAATATTGTGCTTTGATATGTTATATGAGTTTTAAGGAAGATAATTACATTCATGGTGGCAAAGTTGAAGCAAATTAAGAGCAATTAGATTATTTTCGATATTGTTAAAAATATACCATGATGCATAAAAATATAAAAAACAAATACTAAGAGAACACTCTAAAAAAATCATCAAAAGTTGCAAAAGCTGAGCGATTAAGAAAACAAAGAGAAAAATATGCAGCAATGTCATAATCTAAAAGAAACAAGTTATTAGCTAAGATGAGAGAACAATATGCAAAGGACAAAGGGATGCTTAAGCAAAGACAAAAACAAAAGAGAAAGACATGTGATAGAGGTACATGGGAAGAAATAGTTGGAAAAAAGTTTCATTTATAGACATTAATGATTTGGATGCAACGCTTAGGAGCCAACATTTAAGAAAATGAATGTAGAAGTATGCAACAATGTTGGAATCTAAAAGAAGCAAATTATTAGCTAAGAGAAGAGAATGATATGCAAAGAACAAAGGGATGCTTCAGTAAGGAGATAAACGAAAAAGAAAGACATGTGATGGAAGTACAAGGGAAGAAATAGTTGCAAAAGAGTTTCATCCAAAGGAAATTGCACGAATAGATATCAATAATTTGGATGCAACACTTAGAAGGCAAATCTATATATGTGAAAATGCTGACTACTCTTAACAAGGGACAACGAATATCCAAGGGAATGATCAAAATGTCTTACTTCGTAGTTATCAAAATGCAACTTCATGTGGAAATTATTCACATACTTCATCATGTAGCAGTATTAAAAGAAAGAAATGAATTTATGAAAAATAAAATGCTCAAAGAAGTTGCGAGTGAATTCAATATCAATGAAAAAGGAGGTTTTTTTCTTTTTTAGCTAAAACATAGAGATAATACATATAATTGTAATTGAAAACCATTATCACATTTGAATAGTTGTATTTAACATTTGGTGCTTTTGTACTTAGGATCATCGTCAAAGACATCTTTTGAGAATGAAAGATCTCATTGGCATTATAGAAATAATGAAAGTACAGTAGTTGCTTTTTAATCTATTCATTACTCTTAATGTGAGACAATTTATTATCTGCTATGTATTGAAGAAAATGAGTTTTATCTTACATTAGATTCTTATAAGCTTTGTGGTGATTGTCAAACAATGCTAGAAAATATCTGCAACATTGATGCAAGTGTGTCGAAGTATATATTATTTCGTTTTAGGGTGAATTGGGGAGTATTTATAGAGTTTTAAAGGTTAGAGGGAGAATATAGCCGTTGGAGGTCTAAAAGTAAAAAAAAAAAAGTTTATTAACCATTGAAGGGCCAAAAAATAAAAAATAAAAATAAAAACTTGAAAGCTCTTCAAGGCAGGTCAGCTTGTCGGGTCGCAGGTGGGCCACGGGCCTAGGCGGGCCAGGGATTTCGGCCCGCATCCCAGGACCAGTCCGAACCAACCCACTTGCCAATGATAGTTACAATGTAGCAAGAATAATATTATTTTACTAATATAATCATCACATTTTGTGAAAAAAAATATTTTTATTGTTTTTAAAAAATTAATATTTTTTTATAAGATACTCATGGTTAGTGGATAATAATTAGATTAAAATGAGTTTGTGAGAATATAGTAAAAATTATTAAATATATGGAGTCAAGTAGGGCTTAAGGTGATACAAAAAAAGAGAATATAATGTGTTGCGAGTATATGATAGTTTTCGAAAAATAAAAATATATAAAATAATATTTTTTAAATTAAAATAATTTTAAATTGGATTTGATTTGTGTATCCAAACACACTTTGGTTTTGTCTTTGTTATCTGCAAACTTCCTACTTGCATCCACTATCCATGTGAAATGCACACGTTCTAAAGATAAAACAAAATAATAACTAATCAGTAATTATATATACGAGCTTCATGTGTTTTTATTTATTTACTTATTTAGAGCAAATAAAAATCCTCAATTGGTCCAAGAATGTCAGTCTATTGATATTTATGAAAGGATTTATACTATTTTAATAAGAAAACTTAATTCTAAAACATATACACTATGAAAACAGAAGTATTTACCTTTAAATATTTTTTTGGGGTGATTTTAGGTATTCAAGCCAATATTTTTAATACTAAAACATTTATACAGATTTTAAATGCCTCCAGCCAAGATCAAGTTTGCAATATTCAAATTTAAGCAAGTCACGAAAACATAGCTAGTAGACTATATTTTATATATGGGATTTGCTAATATACTACATGAAGGTAGTATGTTATATTAGTATTGTATTCTTTTTTTTTAGATAAAAATACCAAAATATATAATTTTGTCACCTCATTAAAGTAAGGATAATTTTATAAATTTATTAATATTAAGTAATAAATTATAAAAATCAATCAAAATCCAATTAAAATATCTTCCTTTTCTCATCTAACTCTTTCCAATCTTTCCTAATTACAACATATATTTAATAAATCCCTAAATTTTATGATGAGAGAGTTTTTTTACCTTCTTTAGTCTCCCAGTTCTTCTGATGGGCTTCATCATCAAGATCCTTAAAAACCTCTATTTTCTTTCTCTTCTGCATGAACTTTCTTGGTGCTAACATGCCAAGGCACGCTACCTTTAGTCTTTTAGATATTTTAACGTCGGCATCCATAAGTTTTGCACCAATGCTTGAATTAAATTCAAAAGTAAATAACTTTTACCACAAATTTTTATTGTACTATGCGCATAACTATTTAAACAGACAGAAAGAGAACAAATTAATCTTCAAAACACGCCAAGAAATGAAACCTGAAAAAGAAAGTGAAAAATACTTACCACGTTGACTTGGTTGAATTCTACTAAACAAAAGTCTTATTTTTCAATCAACTTATTCAATAACCAAATATGGACCAAAATTTTCAGCAAAATCCTTTATATATATATATATATATATATATATATATGTGTGTGTGTGTGTGTGTGTGCAAACAAAGTGTGGCTAAGTGAGACAATAGGAATGTAAAATAATTCATTTGGAGCGGAATCATTTTACTGCAATAAACGAACTAGATAAATATATATAATTTACCTAATTTTGTTATCAAATAACTAAAGATATTTAAGGTGTCATAAATTA